>QMIH01001041.1:47459-76887 GCA_003987875.1 Clarias batrachus
GGGGGGGGGGGGGTAGACATAGCTATATATATCATGTATATAGCATATAACACTTGTTTTTAAATGTCTATATACTAGAGTCTCCAGTCTCGCATGTGAGAAACTTGCAATTCCATCTTATGTTATACACATTATACATTAATGACAACACAGCCTAGTATTTAACACATACATATCCCTGGGGACAGTGCTATCCCATAAGGACATAGTTCAGGGAACTTTTTACATGACAGATGATTAGTTGTGTATATGTATATGATTTAACATTGCATGCAAGTGACACGGTAAAMATATTACAACTGATAATTGTAATATTGACTTTGCATGTAAATTTTCCTGAAGGTAAAGTAATCCTGAGTAATTTCTTTCCCAGAATCATGTTGAATGCCTTAATGGCAAAATTAAGCTACAACCTTATACAATATAATTCAAGTTAACGGCCTTATGATGTGAATTCTTTCCTTATTTATGTAATTTTTATTGGTATCTTTTATCTATTCAAGGACTATTGTTCGAAAGACCACAGAAATGTCCTGTTCACGTCCCCATTGATATGGGACTTTCTCAACAACAGTGGTTTTGAAGGGGAAGAGGACATGCTGTTTTTTCATTAACCCAACACATTTAATGCAGAACATATTGTATTAACAAAAGATTATTCAACAGTAGAATGTAATGTAATGCATGTTGATTACTTTTTTCCCTAATGCTTCATTAATGAAACTGATAAAATGTTGTTCCAAGATGTATTTTTAATTTAGTTGTAGGGTCATAAAGACTTTTTTGCAAATTAAGTGCATTTCATGTACCTACAATTTTGCCTTTTTTAATTTCTTTTTTGTAATATTCACTTCCCTCAGATGCAGTGAAAAGATGGAGCCCAGGTTGAGGTAGCAATGGCGAAACATCTAAAACATGTTCCAGGAAGAGCTGGGGGTGGCGGATATAAGAAATAAGCCATTAACAGCTGACGGCAATAATTCCTGTGTTCATGTTCTTTTTGTTCTTGTTCAACTGATGTTACTCTGTTTCTGTTGTACTATACACTCACCTAAAGGATTATTAGAAACACTTGTTCAATTTCTCATTAATGCAATTACTTAATCAACCAATCACATGGCAGTTGCTTCAATGCATTTAGGGGTGTGGTCCTGGTCAAGACAATCTCCTGAACTCCAAACTGAATGTCAGAATGGGAAAGAAAGGTGATTTAAGCAATTTTGAGCGTGGCATGGTTGTTGGTGCCAGACGGGCCGGTCTGAGTATTTCACAATCTGCTCAGTTACTGGGATTTTCACGCACAACCATTTCTAGGGTTTACAAAGAATGGTGTGAAAAGGGAAAAACATCCAGTATGTGGCAGTCCTGTGGGTGAAAATGCCTTGTTGATGCTAGAGGTCAGAGGAGAATGGGCCGACTGATTCAAGCTGATAGAAGAGCAACTTTGACTGAAATAACCACTCGTTACAACCGAGGTATGCAGCAAAGCATTTGTGAAGCCACAACACGCACAACCCTGAGGCAGATGGGCTACAACAGCCTGGTCTGATGAGTCTCGATTTCAGACAACAAATTGGTTTCTTGAACATGACAATGAGTTCACTGGACTAAAATGGCTCCCACAGTCACCAGATCTCAACCCAATAGAGCATCTTTGGGAWRTKGTGGAACGGGAGCTTCATGCCCTGGATGTGCATCCCACAAATCTCCATCAACTGCAAGATGCTATCCTATCAATATGGACCAACGTTTCTAAAGAATGCTTTCAGCACCTTGTTGAATCAATGCCACGTAGCATTAAGACAGTTCTGAAGGTGAAAGGAGGTCAAACACCGTATTAGTATGGTGTTCCTAATAATCCTTTAGGTGAGTGTATGTTTAGCCTTTGTTTAAAAATGTTGTATAATTTTATATTTGTATACGTGTGTATATGTACATAATACACAAAAATATTTAAATATATTTGTGTGTGTGTATACACATACAAATATTATCACATCTAAATTTGTATAATTATATATTTTTTCTTATGTGTTGACTACAAAATATTTTGTAATGTAAACGCTGATTAAACGTTTTATAGACGTTGAAGTCTGACTGGACTGATTTTAGACTTTTTTTGAACCATTCATGTTCTGATGTACATTTCACAATACGGACTTTAATATGCAGGCTCATAAGTACACTCACATTACTCAGAAACACATCTTAAAAGCATCCAGCCGATGAAACATCGACGGAGAATTCACAGCAAGCCGATCAACTTTCGTTTTGGAACTATTTTTCACCCAATACGGGACGTGCCGGAGGGACGTCATTTCAACGGTCATCAAACGTCCAAATGTTTGCTGGGTAACTGCTACCGAAATAATCATGTAAAATCATGTGACTATATCTTGACTGTGACTCTGTGCTTATATTACTGTATATTTGGAGCTGCGACACAGAGTATATCATTCATTAGGGTGGGGCATTTCGTATCAAATAAAAATAATAAAAGCTGCAATGGATACCACACTTTATAAAAAACATTGTGGCCTATAAAAGGCATAATAAATACCCTCAGAGTTTTTTTAAGTCAGAAAGAAAGGGAGTTGAGGAGTACAGCTTTACGCTTTCTTCGATATCTTCACTGACTGCGTGGCTGTCATTTTGTAACGGTACTACTAATCAGCTGAAACGTTTCATATTGGACATATATAACACAAGGATATGCTTCTCTGATCTCCACCCGAACAGAGAGATTAAATAAACATCTTAAATATCAAATTTATTTAGTATTACCGGAGTGGTATTAGTATGTGAAGTGATTTACGGAGTCTAACGTACTGTCTGACAAAATCATTTAAATCAACACTTTCTAACTGTTTATTAGTTTACGTCTCTAAACTCACCTGCTGATGAAAGATGAACAGCACACATGAGATGAAAAAACAGATGGTGTAGTAGCGCGATACAGCCCTCCATCTGACCGAAAGAAATGAACGAATAAAAAATATCTAAGTCATTTTGTGCTTCGTATTATTTTGTTTACCATAATTCTAGGGGTTTCCAATGATGGGACACAGAATATATCGATTATTAGGGTGCAAATTTTACGGAGTAATACAGCTTGAAGCTTCCCGTCAAGACTATCGTGTTATTGTGATGAAAAGTTTGAATCATTTTAGTGACCCGGTTCTTTGAATCTCGTTCATCAATATGAACGAATCTTTTTTTTTTTTTTGAGTCATTTAGTTCTTTTCGTTCTTTTGATCAGAAATAACATAAAATGACCCCCCAACACGTCTACATATACATATTTTGGCTATAGTTCCAGTAATGAAAATATTTCAATGCGGGACACAGCAGTTTATAAAACAAAACAATATAATACAATACAATCTTACATAATACAAGCAGCAGTTTATAAGCAAAAAAAAAAACAGAATGAGCAACTCACCTCTCATATCTTCTAGTCTCAGTAATTCGTTTTGGATCTATTGCACTGCATATACGACTGTTCAATTCTGTTTCCTGTACGTAACCAGAACATGAACGAATCACTCTCCGAGACTATTCGTTCTTCTGAGTCACGTTAAAGACTCGTTCAAAAAGAACGAATCGTTCATGAACGACCCTTCACTACCGTGTTATCAAGTTAAAAGCCCCTTGGATTGCCCCCATGACGCAATCTGCAGAGAAAATGATGATTTTCTCCCATATGTACAGTAAATATAGTCACGTCCAGTTACAGGATAAGATTTATTTCCTTAACAGCGGCAACAGCCATGCTGTTAACACCTTGCAAAATTTATATAATATTCTATTGCTTAAAATTTTTGCTGCCTATGTACTTCCTGTTCACATCTAACACATCTAATTTCCATAACCTGGAAATTATGTAACATCCAACTCAATAATACAATAATAACAAAAATAGCCAAACCATCACTTCTCTTTCTCTATACATAAAAGCATTATATCCATCCAGCAATGATTCACCCCTGCCTCTTCCTAAAGCTGGCTGGAAAGAATTTGCACACAGACTTACTAATTCCGTCCATTATTTCTGTATTTAAGTTAGGATGAAGAGAACAGAAATATTTCCCTTATTCTCACATGGAATATTGATCATAAATGAAAATACTTTAAACCTGCACCTTCTGCAGCTCTTATACTGTAAGTCTTGTCAGCTTGAGTCCAGCTTGGGTATTTTTAAAAAACTGAGGATTTTCACTGTGGTTTTGGGATTTCGTCCACATGCAAATGCTGTTTAAGGTTATTTTGTGCAATGGCAGACCTAGGTAAACTAGTTAACATTGCTTAATGGACTTTTTACATGTGTGTACATACATGCAAAGTTACTCACACAGTACATTAACAAACTGAGTTGCCTGAAATTACATTGAATTTACACTGCTGCTAAATACAATACTCTGACGACACAGACCACGCAGGCAGCGACAGTGGTTTTGAACGAGACTACATGGTGGGACAACATTCAAGATGGTCATTGCAGAGGAATGACAAGAAAATTTTCACATGCCAAGGACATTGCTGTTATCGCTGAGTTCAGCTAAAAGTTGACTGCATGCTGTATTTATTTATTTAAGAGGTGAGGGGAAATTACGCAAAATAGCAAATGCCTTTGGATTTTCAAAATAGTTGGTTTCCAAAATGGTAAGGCAAGTATGTAAATCCATTACAATCCACTTGGGCCTGTGTATATTTAATTACCTGTTACTAAGTCCAAAGTAGAGGAGCTGGGTTTCACTGAGCACATGGCATTCCTCAGTACATCGGTACTGTGGATGGGCCGCATGTGGAGATAAAACAACCATGCAGACATTCCATGGATTACTTAAACAGGGAAGGTGTTTTCTTAACATAGAAGCCACCTGTGACTACAAGTATTCATTTATTGATGCCTGGTAAATGGCCAGGTAGTACACGATGCTTACTTTTTTGCTGAAATTTGAAAGAAAAATAAACGTTAAACAAAAAATGTAGAACGTGAGGAGGCCATTATGGGCAATTGTGGCTCAGTGTGTTGTTTTTTCACAACTCAGAAAAAAAAAAAAAACAAAAGAGTCTGTGGGGAAAGGAAAACACTGTAAGCCTTCGGCACATAACATTCTACTCAACGGCATATGCCGCCATGCTCCTTTTATAGGAAGCTGATGACAGGTGCATGGTAGGCGATTTGCTGCGGCCAATGTTGGTGAATTGTGGTGCCCCGCCCCTTTTTTATGTACTATAGAGCTGTCCCTGGTGCTGGCTGTGCTCAGAGTGTGTCCTTTGAAATACATGAGGTGCTATCTTATGGGGCGCCCTGGATGTAAGCCTGTCGCCACAGGGACCCGGCAGATCCTTGACTTTCTTGGAGAACGTACTATTCAGGAACAGTATTTTGGGCAGTAATTGTGTAAAGCAAGAATGGTAATTGAATGCACTTTTGGCAGATTAAAATCACATGTTGGAGCAGTAAAGAAGCCGATGGCCATTAATCTAAATGATCTTTCCTTTGTTATATATGTCTGTTTCATGCTCCATAACTACTGTGAGGCCACCAAGGAGGCAATGTATGAAAACAATATCACTGAGGCAATTCAGTATGACAAGGACAAATAATCAGCCACACAAACATATTTCAGAGCTGACTGCATCACAGTCAGGAGAGTCCTTATTGAATATCTTGATCCATAATAAGGACTGCATGCCACAGTTTGTACTGGCGAAAGACACTTTTTTTATTTCATTGATCAAAATTGAATTACATTTTTTTTAGTGATTAATTTTAGGAATCTATTTGGTTACATCTCAAAAAATGATCTATGATGTTGTCTTATGTTAATCTATCACTTGGACAACTGTTCAAATTGTTTTGCATTTATGGCACTAGCAAGCAAATATATATAAAGATGCATCCTAAACAGCCTTAAATATTTTTGGTTAAAATTTTCAAACATTGTCCTTACCAACAGTGTTTGACTTATGGTTAGACTTATGGATAGTCATATACCCAATGACGGAAATTTCAAAGCACTGGATAAGAGCATCTGCCAAATGCCTAAATGTAAATGTAAAATGGCTTCTGTGAAGGGAAATTGCAAGGTGGAGACATGTGTGTGTCATGATTCAGCTTTAATAGTGTTGGATGGAAATATGTCAGGTACTGTTTGTGGTAGTGGAGGTGGATATTCATAGAGATGTCCATGGGGACACCTGGTTTGATATGTTGGCATGTTGAATGGATGTGTTGGTAATTTGTCTGAGCAGTGAAAATCCATCTATAATTGAATTTGTTAGTCTGTCAATAGTAGGAGATAATTTATTTTTTAAAATTCAGAATATATTCTCTCCACCTCCTCTTTATATGGATGTCTTTCTCTTCTGCATGCAGCAACTGTGACTCAATGGAAGCTTTCTTTTCAGTCTGTCCTAGCCTACATAACCCAAGATGATATCTTCTCTCCTTCACCACTGAAGGGGCCAAGTTTTTTACCATCAGATTCTTCTAACTGAGCAGATGAATCTGTTTCCACAGCTATTCCAAGTGTGGATAAATAGGATGCCAATGTGTTAAGAATCCATATCAACATCTGTAGTTTCTATCCTAGAAATAATAGCAGTTGTAGCTTGTGAACGTCCCCATCTCTTCACACAAAGTTCAAAGTAGACAGTAAGCCCTAACCCTAACCTTAGACAGTAAACATTTCTGAAAGTAGCAGCCTGTATAGTAGCAGTCTGGATGTGGGTTCCCGAATGCTTCGGTATGTTTTTCAAGATGGCAGGAGGGTAAATAAAGTGTGTGATGGGTGTGTCTGGTCAGCCACATTGCTGGTGGTGCGGATGTAGCATGTGGTGTACAGTAGATGTGTTCAAAAGAGGGAAGAGAGACCCCAATGATCTTCTCGGCTGTCTTCACTATCTGCTGTAGCGTCTTGCAGTCCTAGGTGGCACAATTCCCAAACCAGACAGTGATGCAGCTGCTCAGGATGCTCTATAGAAAGTGGTCAGGATTGGTGGTGTAGCTGGGTCTTCCTCAGCCTTCTCAGGATAAAAAGATGTTGTTGGGCTTTCTTGTGCAGGGAACTGCTGTTGAGGGACAAGGTGAGGTTCTCCTCCAGGTGGAGGAGGATTCCCTTGTCAATTTAAATAATGTGACTGCCCAAAGAGCTAGATCTTGTACACATATGCTCCTCATCCATAAAACCCCTGCTTTTGGATCCATCCTCTCACAGACACCTCTGTGATTTTGTGAAGGCATACAACATTTGCATAATATCTAAACAAGACAACCAATGTCCCCGCTTGACTCCTCAGACCCTTATGTGTAAAATATCATCCCAGGTCACACGATTACCTATATTAGTTGGAAACACCTGCATTCTGACTATCGCTTGACTATTAAACTATCGCTTCTCCAAGGCCATACACACTGTTTCACAGAGAGTACCACAGTTAACCTCCAAATTCTGGAAGGCAGTTTGCAATCTCATTGATGGCAATCGTAGCTTATCATTTGGGTTTCACCCATTCCAAAGGACAGACCAAAAGAAAGAATCAGACACATGATGTCACTCTTAGATGGCCATTCAGGACACCACCTCCTGGAGCACATTTCTTCCCTGGGTTGAAACTTGGGCCCATAGTTCTCAACCCTCGTCACCCACTGTTATGCACCCATTCCAGAGCTGTTTGGGATAAAATCCACCCTTATTTCCAACTTGAGAGGAGTAGGTAGATGTTCCAGCTGCTCAACATTTTGTTTGCCACTGCACAGTTCATATCTCGAGAAAAGATATAGCTACAGTCTCATCACCAGGTTCTGCTTGCAATTTTAAGTGTGACCAATTAACATGCACAGTAGGGTCTTTGGTTTTATGCAGGGCCCTGAGCTCTTTGGAAATAGTTGCTTGAGAATGTCCTGAGGGCTATTCATGAGGTGCCTGTGGGGTTAGAATCAACCTAAACTATCTGTACAGTGAGCTGTTGCCTTTCTTGATGATTATTGTTCCTCACATCAATCTGCACTCGTCCCACCTCACAAGGCTTCAATACACCATCAGGGACAGCCTGTGGCTGTATCTAACTATCAGTTGACGTCGAGCCTGGTTCTGGAATTGTTTACAGTGGTTTGCATGCATCCACGTAGCTTACTCTGCGAATTCCACTGCTGTCTTCATTGTGAGTAGAATCTGCAATGGTCCTTGCCACCGCTTAGGTCAAGCACTTTCTCCTGAAGTCCTTCACCACTATCCAATCTTCAGGCTTCAGGTTGTGCAGGTCTGTCTGCTTGGGTTCCGGCAAGGCGTATCCACCTGTTTGTGTGCTACAGACAGGTTTATGTAATAGTTACAGTAACCATTTCATCTACACATTGTCCAGTCAATTTCTTCGGGTTAGTGGCTGGCCCTATACCTGTCTTGGGGGATATGGCAAACAGTATCTCACACAGCCTCTCGTACATTGTTTGTGACACAAATCATACTTTTTATGGGAGCAAATAATAAAGACTCAGTGAACCAATGTCTACAGATACTGTTGTACATCCCTCCTTTTGGACTGTGTGTCAATTTAGCATAATTAGGAAACAGAGCTTTTGGTAAACAAGGTTTATCTTCTGGTGCATATTGTATCTGCAGATCTCATGAATCAGGTGTCGGAACAGACAATTTTGTCCGGCACATACAGTATTAGTGTTGTCCTTAAGTGGTCTCAACCCGGCTGCCTTCGTTGCTGCATCTGCATACTTGAAAAATAATCAAATTTGTTAGTGTGAGCATTACATTTAAAGTTTTTAAAAGTCTATGTCCTATCACCACTGCAAACTCCTGTTAGGACCTGCTTTAGTATCACAAAATGCTGATCCATCCACAATCATTTTATATTTAGATTCTGTAGTGGTGTTACCTATGGATCAATCCTACGGGGAAAAAAACGTGTTTAACAGTTGGCAAAGTAGCAGTGATGTTTTGCCTTCTGTAGAAAGAACAGTTACAGTGTTTACAACTTTACATCTTTTCATAGTGATGTTTATAATTTTAAATTGTACTTTAACCACTCTGATGCAGATAAATGTGATGCTTCTCTGTATAAGAAATATTTTAAATATTTTGGGTTATAATTAACTGGTTATAATTAACCTTTGGGTCCGTGGTGGGACTGTGATGGCCGTTCCAAAACCTTCAGCTTGYGTCTCTTGAKGTWYTCCATARTKGATTTYGAGGTAYRTTYAGGATCATTGTCCTGTTGTAGAAGCCGTCCTCTTTTCAGCTTCAGCTTTTTTGCTGATGGTGTGATGTTTGCTTCCAGAATTTGCTGGTATTTAGTGGAATCCATTCTTCCCTCCACCCGTGCAATGTTTCCTGTTCCACTGACTGCAACACAACCCCAAAGCATGATAGATGCCCCCCATGATTAAAAGTTGGCAAGGTGTTCTTTTCATGAAATGCTGCTACTTTTTTTTTTTTCCAATCATGCCTTTGCTGATTGTGGCCAAAGAGTTCTATTTTAACTTCATCAGTCCACAGCACTTSTTTCCAAAAYGCATCAGGYTTCTGTAGATGTTCTGTTGCATACTTCTGATGTTGGATTTTATGATGGGGACGCAGGTAAGGTTTTCTTCTGCTGATTCTTCCATGAAGGTCTTGTGGAACGGTGCACTACCACTCCTGAGTCTGATAAATCTTCCTGCAGGTTTTTTCCAGTAAAATGGGGATTTTGATTTGTCTTTCTGACCAGCATACAAGCAGTTTCCTCTAAGAGTTTTCTTGGTCTTCCAGATGTCATCTTGACCTCCACAGTTCTCCTGAACTGCCATCTCTTAATTGCATTTCTTACTGTGGAAACTGAAAACTAACAATGCTTTGCTATTTTCTTAACTTATGCGTCAATGTTTGCTAAAAGTGTGCAACAAAAGAGAGGCCTCTTCGCGATCAGTCTAATGCTACCCAGCGGTCCAGGATGCGCTGTGAAATCACAGGTATAAGAAATTCTCACACTCACACTTATAATTCTAGAGAAGCTGCACTTGCTCTTTAATGATATAGAGCCTGGCGTTGAACAGTGTGGAACTGTCCCAAGCTGCTCTGAGTCAGTGGCCAATCAATGAGCATCGGACAAAGTAAGGCCTTCAAAGCACCGCATGCTGCGCTTATTCTTCCAGCTGTTCAATTGCGGAGTCCCACCTGGGGTGTCAAAGAACTGTGGTGGAAATAAAATGAATAACTCTGGAGACTTTAAATAGTATCAGAACAAGAGTAGAAGTTTATTTAAACAGGGCTGGACATATCTGATACACCGCAAAAGCATCTGCAAGAAAGAGGTAACTCCCCTCATCTCACAGTGCCTTATATATATTCTATAAGAGCTGTTCCCTTGGGTGATGATAAGTAGACAAGGTTTATCTTCTGATGCCGAATTTCTGTCAACATAGATAGGTCAATGTCTTTACTCACTGTACAACCTTGATTATGTAGACTTTAAGTAACACACACACAGTTGATTAAAACTTTCTACCATTTTGCAACATGTGCTAGGTAAATTTGTTTCACTGAACTTGTCATGGTGGTTCTCATACACATGGGCATCTCATTCATCAAATCGCTGCTTTTGGATCCATCCTCTCAAAAACTGCCAACCTCACAAAAACAGATCTCTGTTCCTACAGAGCTGGTTTGAGGAGAGTTTTGATTCAGTCTGCCAGTTAATTAATTAATTCATTCATTCATTCATTCATTCATTCATTCATCTTCTATACCACTTATTATGTGTACAGGGTTGCGGGGGCCTGCATTCTATCCCAGGAGGCTTAGGGCATGAGGTGGGGTACACCCTGCCCAGGGTGCCAATACATCCTAGGGCTCACATGCACATACTCACACTTACACAATCATTCACACATTACAGGCAGTTTGGCAATACAAATAAGCCTAATCTGCATGTCTTTTGACTGTGAGTAATTCAGAGGAAACCATCCAAGTACAGGGAGAACATGCAAACTCCATGAACACCTTTTATATTTTACTGTCTTGAAAGTTTGGTTTGGAAAATTCTGCAGGAATGAAAATACGGTTTATGCAAATGGAAATAGCTGTGGGAAATTATAAAGCGGCACCACCTAAAAGTTTCTACTCAAAACAGTTATTAGCCGTGGCTTCTGTCACTTTATTAAAACTAGTGATCTAAATAGTATTTCTGTTGCTGAAAGAGAGGTTATTATCAAACAACCAATGATATAGATATTTTACTAATATATACTTGTTACGTGGTGCGGTATGGAGAGCCGCACCACGCGATGTTTTTTAATTATAAGAGCCCTTATGCTGGGCGTTAGAGTGGGTCAATGAAATAGGAGMTAGTGAGAGTGCTTGTGATACACACGGGAAGACCCTCCCGTTTGGAGATAGCGTGGGATTATTAATTAATGAACTTAAAAGGAAAATAAATAAGAAAAGGTGAAAACACAAAATAAACAGAGCTCCGCCGTCTACGCGAGAACGGACGGGGCTCTGGAAAATAAAACAAAACTTGTCCTCTCGGAGCGTTCGCCCTACTGAGGACTTTAGGAGAGAGAGAGAGTGTTTGTGCTTCGTGCACCAACCAACTACTGAGCGTGCACGCTGAACTTCTGCGTGCCGCTCTCTCTATCTCTCTCTCTCACTCGCTCTCTTTGGGCGTCTTCAATAGACAGAGGCTGGGGCTTTGCCTCTGTCTCTAAACAGCTGTCTGTCTTTTTATTTTATTTTAATTTCTTTCTTTCTTTTCTGTTCTTTTCTTTTCTTTGGCCCTGATACCTTACCGGTGCTACCTAAATGATCGCACGAAGTGCGCCGGTATCAGGACCCTTAAATAAACCCGCCGTCAGGTGCGGCTCGTTCCGGCTGATTGCCTGACGGCGGCGTTGCCTAGCAACCACATGTATAAATGGCCGTGCTTTTGCCTGTTCAGAACTCCGCGTGGTAACAACTTGCGGATCTGCCTGTTCTGAACAGTTTAAGCACGGCTCTGCCTCTCGCGCGACCCGCGTCGTTACAATACTATTGAAATATATATTTATTTATTTATTCATTTATTTATTTATTTACTTACTTACTTACTTACTTAAAATGCTTTAAGCCTTTAACCTCATATGTTTATTCTCTAAAGCCTCAGGTTTGTACTTTAATCTTTAAAAATGGGAATTATTTAAAAATCTCATATTTCATATTTACTAAGTGTCTCAGAGTAGGAAATTGCTCCTAAGTGGCTATAAATAAAAAAAATTTCTGAGACTGAGATGACGGGGACTTTTTTGTGCAAGGTGAAGTGAGGTTGCCTTCGGCTGAAAGGCAGCAGCAGTAGGCGGTCAATGCTGGGCAACCTGCCGGGTTGGACGAGGCTGAAGATGAGGATACAGAGATGGCGATGGAAGTCTGGCAAGGTCTGCAGAGCCAGCCATGCAGGGTTCCACTGGATGACTACAGAGGTGTCATGGGAAACAAGGTGCTGACTACAGGCCTGCCGTCACAAATGTCGAATTATGTTCCTAACCAGCTTGGTGGCCTCCCTTTCTTATTGATGGGTAATTATAAAATAGATAAACTTCCTGTTAAAATATAAATAAACCCCTTTGGCATGCAAACTGATTGACGCACCTTTTCTCTTCAATGGTAATAATGGGACTGTCACGCTTCCACCTTGCATGACCCCTCTTTAGACTGATTCATCTCTTTGAATGATGTTTTCCTTTTTGTGTTCGTGTGCGATCATGTTTTCTCTGCTCATTTACCAAGCATCTCAGAAATTGCGCTCAAAGTTAATTTAGGACTCAAAAAATATTCCTAGTTCAGAGTAGAACATACTGTAAATGTTGTTCACAAAGCTTTCTACTCTTACTTTTAGTGAGGAGTTGAACTGCCCCAAGGAAAGCATGTGATGACACTGTTTATGACACTGAAAGCTCCAAAGTAGGCTGCACATTATAGTGGGTGTTATATCTTTTCACAGGTTTTTGTAGTTTTAAACGGTGGAAAATTGCAATGGAAAAATCAGTGGCAGTTGTGTGAAAGCTGCACACTCATAAAACTTATAGTTGCGTGACTTTATTTATTTAACTCAGAAAGTAACCAAAACACGGGTTAGCATGTAATCGTAGTCGAAAAAACAGGCAAGGGTCGCTCGATCGGCAAAACTCACAAACTGGGGTAGGCAAGGAATCGGAAACTATTAATCGGATCAAGGTCATACACAATAAAGCTATCACAAGAGGCTTGGTAACGTCCAGAAAACTCACGAGAGAATATACTTTGCGAACTCTCTCTGTTGCTGAGTCCGATTTATGCACCTGGTTAATTGGGTGCAGGTGTTCTAAAATTCAGGTGACCTGGAATGTGACTGTTGGGAATTGTTGTAGTTTGTTTCCACCATGATTGAAGGTGGATATGGTTTTGCTTGATCTGCTGCTTTGACAGAGCCTGGCCTGACAGAGTGCCATGGATGATGCCCACACATCCATGAATGCAGCTGGCTTTTTGTTTACTTCGCACTGCATGGTGGGAAAAAGTATGAATTCACGATGCTGTAAGAGCAAAGTTTGATTTATTATTTGTGCAAAACCTAAATCATCAATGTTTCAAAGCTGCATCTTTGTGGTTACTAAAAAGTGTAAAGTAGCAGACATCTGTGGAGACACTATACAAAATGTTCGTTAATGGACCAGTTGCATACACCATGCAATGCATGTGTCCAAGCATACATTTTATGAGCTTTCAATGTTACTAAAATGTATCTCTCCTTCTCTGCCATTTCCTCACTCCTCACTCTTAGCAAGGCAGCGATCGCTCAGTGTGCTAAGACTCTTACCGAAGTTAGTGATTGTAAGGTCAATGGTTTGAGCTCAGCTCGTCTAGATTGCCACTGTTGGGTCCTTGAGCAAGGCCCTTAACCCTTGTCTGCTCCATGGACGCCTTGATGATGGCTGATGTTGTGTTCTGACCCCAGCGTACTAACGAGATGCTGGGATATGTGAGGAATAAATAATTTCATTTTGCAGTAATATACAGTATATGTGATGAATAAATGCTGAACTTCACCAAAATGTAGGAGAGCTACAGAGGTGTCCTAACTGGTTGAGATAGGAATGATTTCCTATTTTAAGAATATTGATAAATTTCTCTTATTCCTACTCCTAAAAGTACCTCCCAGACCACCCTTGCTACACACCGGAGCCACATTTATGAATTAATACCCTAATACCTTAATACCTTGGGTGCCAATCCATCGCAGGGCACACATGCACATTCTCACACTTACACACTCATTCACACACTACAGGCAATTTGGGAATGCCAGTTAGTCTAATCTGCATGTTTTTAGACTGTCCGAAGGAGACCCACCAAGCACAGGGAGAACATCCAAACTCTAATACTAACCACTAAGCAACTTTTTAACCTTTAATTGAGTCAGGTTATTTAATTAATTACAATAATTCAAGATTTCATTAATTTCACAGTTCAGCTGTATTAATGACCGAGTATAACATGGTGGTGAGTGCCATTCCTAAAGGTTATCATGGTACAATTACTGTATGTCCTAACTTATAACTACCTTTTCACTAAAAAGATTATGGTGGTATCATCTAATATTCTGCATAAAATTTATCTTGACATTGGTTTTGCTTTACTCACCCATAAACTGTACATTATTTATGTAACTACTTAAAAAAAAATCTGTGATAGTGAGCACTTCTCCTTTGCCGAGATAATCCACCCCACCTCACAGGTGTGCCATATCAAGATGCTGATTAGTCAGTATGATTATTTCACAGGTGAGCCTTAGACTGGCCACAGTAAAAGGTCACTTTGAAAAATTAGTTGTACCACATAGCACAATGCCACAGATGTCGCAAGTTTTGAGGGAGCGTGCAATTGGCATGCTGACAGCAGGAATGTCCACCAGAGCAGTTGCTCATGAATTGCATGCTCATTTCTCTACCATAAGCCATCTCCAAAGGCATTTCAGAGAATTTGGCAGTACTGTACATCCAACCAGCCTCATAACCGCAGACCATGTTTAACTACACTCTATGCAAAGGAGATGTGTTGCACTGCATGAGGCAAATGGTGGTCACACCAGATACTGACTGGTCCCCAGACCCAAAAATAAAACAAAAGTGCACGTTTCAGGGGGCCTTTTATTGGGACCAGTGAAGTGGGATGGATTATCTCGGCAAAGGAGAAGTGCTCATTATCACAAATTTGTGAACAATATTTGAGAGATATGGTTATTTTTTGTTGTGTATGTAGAAAATGTTTCAGACCTTTGAGTTCTTTTATGTTGCATACTCACCTAAAGGATTATTAGGAACACCATACGGATACAGTGTTTGACCCCCTTTCTTCTTCAGAACTGCCTTAATTCTACGTGGCATTGATTCAACAAGGTGCTGAAAGCATTCTTTATATTGTAGCCCATCAGCCTCAAGGTTGTGCGTGTTGTGGCCTAACAAATGCTTTGCTGCAGACCTCGGTTGTAACGAGTGGTTATTTCAGTCAAAGTTGCTCTTCTATCAGCTTGACTCAGTCGGCCCATTCTCCTCTGACCTCTAGCATCAACAAGGCATTTTCGCCTACAGGACTGCCGCATACTGGATGTTTTCCCCTTTTCACACCATTCTTTGTAAACCCTAGAAATGGTTGTGCGTGAAAATCCCAGTAACTGAGCAGATTGTGAAATACTCAGACCGGCCCGTCTGGCACCAACAACCATGCCATGCTCAAAATTGCTTAAATCAGCTTTCTTTCCCATTCTGACATTCAGTTTGGAGTTCAGGAGATTGTCTTGACCAGGACCACACCCCTAAATGCATTGAAGCAACTGCCATGTGATTGGTTGATTAGATAATTGCATTAATGAGAAATTGAACAGGTGTTCCTAATAATCTGATAAGAGGGTTTTATACACTCACCTAAAGGATTACCTTTAGGTGAGTGTATAAAACCCTCTTATCAGACTGTAATACCTTACACTGGACCTTAACATGTCTTAATGACACGTTACACCATAGAGTACAACATTTTTGGAAGAATATAGGTGAAATAGCATAGATCACAAAAATCGCCACTTGATTACAGATTTAGGCATTGTAGTAGGCAACACACTCCAGGAGGACCAACAAGTGATGTAAACACCAATAAAAATAATTTATAAATGTTCTCACAAAAAAAAATTACGGCTACAGGTACCCCTAATACAGATATCAAGGCTGCACCCTGGTTTTAGAAGTTCCTAAGTTAAAGCCCAAAAGCTTGCTAGCTGGCTTTGGAAATTGTGTATACTCTATTTACCATAATTTGGCTATATACAAATTACAACTCAATCTTACTTAATTAAAAAAATATAGAAATGTCAGAAGTCATTTTAAACTGCTAAGATTCCACTTAGAAGGAGGATTAGCAAATATGTCTTCTACATGCATGACAAGACAACTAGATAAACTTTACAGAAGATAAATATTTTTTGCACACAATATCAGTACTGTTTAAGTTTAAATCATATACTTAATAGAAGGTTTAGAGTACAAATTGGGAAGAAATTTGAAGTTACACCAAAAAAAATCAATAAAAAAATCTGAGGGATAAAATTATTGGGATGCATCAAGCACCAAAAACAATTAAGGAGATTTTAAATGACTAAATGACTGTAACTGGGTTAAAAGCTGTAGAACACATTTTCAAAACCTATAAGGACTGTGCTGAACCTTCAACTTCATGGAAGAACTGTGGTCAGAAAAAAATAATGAATGGAAATCAATTAAGTGCCTCATACCGATGCATGGTAAAAACTGGTAGAAATCAGAGCTGCTCTATGTTTTAATAACAAACGTAAGAGCATTTCCATACACACACAATGTGGTGAGAGCTCTTAGGATTGGGACTAAACAGCTTAAGAAAGTTATGTTCTATGATCTGGGGTTGCTTCAGTTGCTCAAGCAATGCTGTGTGTCAATAAAATGAAGCCAGCTGATGACCTGAATGTACTGAATGACCAGGTTATCACATCTATTGTGCTTTTCTTCCCTCATGGCACAGCCATATTCCTGGAGTGTGAAAGAGTGTTTCTGAGACCACAAGGAATTATTTTCACACATGAACTGGACATTGTACACTGTAATCAAAGAAAGACACTATGCCAGGCAGTGCATATTATATAAAAAGATTGAAACCAGACATTTACATACACTTTTTTTATGGGATTGAGATCAGGGCTTTGTGATGGCCGCTCCAATACCTTGACTTTGTTGCCCTTAAGCCACTTTGCAACTAATTTGGAGGCACACTTTGGGTCGCCCATTTGGAAGACCCCCAAGGTTGTTGTTTTTTTTTGCCCCCAAGCTTTACCTTCCTGGCTGATTTTCTTTTCTCATGATGCCATCTATTTTGTGAAGTGCACCAGTCCCTTCTGCAGCAAAGCAGCCCCACAACATTACTGTATACTACCACCCCCCCATACTTCACAGTTGGGATGGTGTTCTATGTTGCAAACTGTAGTCTGGCGTTTGTATGGTGGTTTTGAAGTAATGGCTTTCTCCTCGCAGAGTAACCTTTCAGCTCATGGTGATGCAGGACTCGTTTACTTTGAATAATGAGACTGTCTTACAAGTTTCAGCAACATCTTCACAACATCTTCGTCTTTTGTTGTTGTCCTGGTTTTGCTTTGCACATTTCGCACCAAGAAACGTTCCTCTCTGGGACTGAGAATTGATCTCCTTCCTGAGTGGTATGATGGTTGTACATTCCCATGTTTTTTATACTTGTGTATTATTGTTTGAACAGATAAACGTGGGACCTTCAGGCGTCTGGAAATTGCCCTTAAGGATGAGCCACACTTGTGGACGTCCACAATTCGTGATGTCTTGCTTGATTTCTTTTGATTTTCCGATGATGTCAAAGAAAGAGCCACTGTGTTTGAGGTGTGACTTTATATTCATTCACAGGTGTGCCACCAATTAACTCAAATGGACTCAATTAACCTATCAGATGCTTCTTAAGCTCAGAATGGAATCATCTGGGGAAGTTAAAACTTGTTGATTCTGACATTTAAGAAATGCAAAAAGTACGTTAATATTTATTGATGTTAAACAGAAAAAGTTTACTCTGATTTAATGTTTGACAGTAAAGAAAAAGGGGTTTTGTGGGTTTTTTTTTCTGAAGTGTGACAGTTGGAAAAATATGTTCATATTTAACCATATCTGATGTATAAGATTATGTAGGCACTTTACTTTGGGCAACTGAAGAATATGTAACATGCGGATCCACTTTTTCAGGTTGCCTCTTTGTTTGCCTGGTTTTCAGTTTAGAAAATTGTAGTGCAGCATAATGCATCAAATCAATATCAGCAACCTGCAGGAACAAATACACAGAAATAATAAAATAATAGACATAAATAAATAAATCATAATTCAAGTTAAATGAGATATTAAATACATTTTCTTCAGATGTTTAATTGAGCTGAAGTGAGTTTTAATAGAGATCATAAAACTCCTATTTATCTGAGAACCCTGAGGATCTTTGTCAACATGTGTGCTTTCATTCCTATTGTATTTATCAGGTTTAATATGTATATTTTCTTTATTACATTAATCATCGATACAGTTACAGTATTATAACTGAAATTAAAACATTTAATTGAAAGCTCATTTACTCAAAAACAAGTCTATAAATATCAATGTGCTATTGATATATGTTGTGAGTATCAATATTAGTGATTAAAAAAAAAAAACTAATTAACTCACACTAATCAACACAGAAAATATATACTTGTATTTAAATAACTGGGCTAATACTTAAAATAGCCAGATAATATTCCTTGCTTAAATGAATAAAAATGTAAGAAGATTCTGTAATTGATATGATTGATTGATTGGTTTATTTATTTATTTTTACATATTGAGAACATTTTATGATCCACTTTTTAAAGGTGATGATAAATCATTTAAAGAATAGTACTTTAAATGAATAGTACTTTACTTTTTATAAAAACCAACAGTGAACTGATTCTGTTAAAATATGTTTTAAGCAATTAAACACTTTGATATATAATTTCTTGAAAAATTGCAAGAGTGAAAATAATCTTGAGCTCCACAAATACTAAAATGTTTTGGCTCCTAATAAAATAAGGTCTTTATTTGTGTTTATTTATTGATTGATTGATTGCTTGATTAATTGATTGATTTTGACTGAGTGGTTAAACATTTTCTCATTGGTAGGAAAAAGTAATGATTTATGTTACAAAGTCAATCAGTATAAGTATGCTAAAATACTCAGGTTTACCTCTTTATCTTCTGCTGCAGCACCTAATGCAACACAACATGGTTATTATTATTATTATTATTATTATTATTATTATTATTATAGGAGTAATAATAGACCTGTATGAGTTTTTCTGTGCTTCAGTATGATGACGATCAGGACACTGAGAAGAATCACACTCACTGCACCAAACCCCAGAGTCAGCATGAAGAACACAGCAGGAGAGTCTGAACCTTGGACAGAAAACATTTAGATCATTAAACCTTCATCATAATTTTATTTAAACATATACAGAAGCCTCTGAGGAAAAAAAAAAACAAACAAAAAAAAAACAGCCGACCTGGTTCTCTGCCTTCAGAAAGTTTAATATTTACATCTGCAAGAAGAAAAAATAATTTTACAACCTCAATCATCGTAATTAACTTTAAGGAAAACCACTGACTCTGTATAAATTTACCTTTCACATGTAACAGGGTCGAGTTACTAAAGTTAACTTGGTCCAGTTCCACGTAGCTGCAGTAGTAGAGTCCTGTATCAGAGACATTTACTGCAGTGATGGTGAGAGACGTGTTCTTGTCATGAACAGACATCACTATTCTCTCACTCTCAGTAAAGAAGTAACACGTTTCTGATGGAGCTGACGTCCTCAATTTTTTACATCCGAGGAGAAGTGGAACTGAATCACTCGTGTGTTTAAACCAGAAGATGTAACCTGTATGAATCACGTCATGTTGGCACCAAATACTGACTTTATCTCCAGCTTTTGTCTCTAAAGTTAAAGAGCACAGAGTCTCTGAGAGCAAACCTGCAACACACACACACGCACACACACGCACACACACACAAACACACACACTTAAAACACAGCACATATTTTATATTCATATACTTTAAGGTTTAAAGTTAAGTGTATTAATATATATTAATACAGTCTCTTTTTTATTTTTAAAATGGTGTATTCTCAGCAACACAAAATATAAGTAATTAGATTTTTAATTATACAACCATTTAATGCATAACATATACAGTATAACAAATTATAAAATCCATCATTAAGATGATTAAGACTTACCCATGACACAGAGAAACACAGGCAGAGCTTTAACCTGGATCATTGTGTATCAGCCGAGAGACAAAGAGGAAACGGTCTGATGGGTAAAACTAACGCTGGTGTATCTGTGTGTGTGTAAGGGGCGTGGAGCCTACAATACCTAGGAAAATAGGCTAACAGGAGCAAAAAAAAAATCTGACATAAATGTTTTTATTACCACCTTGTCTTACATTTCAGTAAAATCTAATCTTACTTAAAGATGTTCATTTAAACACACTACGCTGAAGTTTTCTAAAAACACACATGTATTATTATAAGATGTAGAGCTTACTCGTTAAGAAACTATATTAGTTTATTTATGTTAGTATTTGTATGTACCCATGATGTTATGCATCCTGTACACCAGATATTATATTAGTTGTACAGTAAATGTAGTAATGTGAATAATTTAAGTGTATGATGGTAGAGTAGGAAGTGCTGCTTCCTCACAGCACCAGGGTCTCACAATAATGTTTATTGATATTAGTCTGACCTCACTTTATTTGTCCAACTATTTCAATTAATTTAGCCATTTTAAAAGGCAGACTGGAGACTCTAAGTGTGCTGAATGCTGAATTTTTTTAAAAATCTATTTGTAGAGCTGTTCTATAAATTTTGCGTAGCAGTCAACATTAATACAACGCTATAACAAAATTATTAGAAACATAACCTTTCTGCTCTGTATTTTTCTTCTACCTCATCTTCTTCTACTTCATCTTCATCTTTTCATCATCTTCTTTTTCTTCCTTTTATGCAAGTCGAATAGTGGAAAAATAGTGTATGAAAGGAAAGCAGCCAGTGGGTGAAACCAGATGAACCACAGTTGAGTTTGTCAGTTCTCAAAGTTAAAACCCAAGCATCATGCACGCAAATGTGCCGTGTCTCAGGTCTGTGGTTGGAAAACAGTCAAACGATAAACATTGTATGTCTGTGTTCGAGCTATGGCTTGTGGTTGAAGGGATGGCTTCGCATGACTACAAGACAGGTAAACAGTAGGTTCTTTAAATAAGCATTTAGATCACATTTACTTTTTAAATAACATTTAGAACTAAACTGATATTGTTTCCCTTTTTAGTTGATGAATCATTTCAAAATATCCCATAATCACAAGAACAAACCTTTTTATATTGATAATTATTCAGACCCTTGATTCAGTACTTTGTAGAAGCAGATTTAGAAACAGTTACAGCTTACCCCTGCCCCCTTCCAAAGACACACAAACTACTGTATATGGTTTTCCCCCAGCTGCCCCCATCCCCAACCAACCCCTACTCCATCCTCTCAGTTCAACACTGCAGGCAAACTGCCCTCTTTACTGCACCTGAACACCTCACACATAGCGTGAACTGCTGGGATTTAATATCTAAAGATCACTTGGAAAGCAAGATGTTTTGACTTGAGTCAAAGGTTATCCTCTTGCTTATTGTGAATGTCCATAGTGCTTTTCAGAATGTATAATCTCTCTCTCTCTCTCTCTCTCTCTCTCTCTTTCTCTGTTGGTTTTGGAGGTTAAGCTCATTCCATTCTTAGTTTTTTAAGACACACTTGCAAAAGGGGCAGCTGCAGCAAGAAGTCCAAGACATGCCCCCTCAACCCCCCCCCCCCCACCACACACACACACATATCACAGGCAGCAACGGCCTGACCCACTTCACAATTTCTCCAGGAATTGTGCATTCTCTATAGCGCTTATGATGTATAGGGTCATGGGAAGCCTGGAGCCTATTCCAGGGGACTCCAGGGTGGGCACATAAGCACAGACATACACACACACACCCTTGCTGAAACACTGTCAAAACAACGCCTGCATGTGACACTGACCATGCTGGGCAAACTAATAGTCGGGCTCTAATAACAGTACACTTTCTGTTTTCTCAGAACAGTCTTTACTGTTGAAGAGCAAATCTTACAAAAGCTTAGTGAAATTTATTTTAATTCAATAAAATTTTATTTGTATAGTGCTTTATTGTATTTTTATTGTATTATTATATATTTATTCAATTCCTCCCCATTCGGAGCTCCCACATTACGGCTACTATGACCACTCTGTCGGGTGGGCCAAAGACGATCACTAAACTTGTTCCTTCTAAACTACGTGACGTCACAGAGCACATCTTTTCAAATTGCTTACTCATGCACTCATACTGTACTCTTTCCAATTGCCTGAGCTCACAGACAGAAGATGGAAGGCTATTGCTTTACTTTTGGGGCTTGTAAGCAAAAGCTCTGGCCCCTGCTGTGGTTTTCATAATACATGGTACAGCCTGCATTCTTTGATCCAAATAGACATGGCGACGCCACGTCCAGCTACCATCAGTTTATTAAATCCTTCCGCACAGTGTTTGATCATACAGATCACGGGAAGTCGGGTGAACAACAACTGCTGAGGCTGCAGCAAGTAAATGCCACCATCGGGGACTATGCAGTGAAATTTCGAGTGTTGGCCGTGGAGAGTGGCTGGTGTGACCATAGCTTGTTAGCCAGGTTTCGAGATGGACTGCTACCCGAGGTGCAACTAGAACTCGCCTGCCGGGACACCGGCATGTCCCTCGATGAATGCATGGCCAGAGACATCACATCCCCTCGAAATCCGCAGCAAAGCATCACACACCACCTCGTACTCACCATTATTTTTGTTTACAGGCACAAATTTCCTATAATAATCACTCATTGTTTGTTCTCCCCCTCATAGATTCCGGGTCAGCTGGAAACGTAATTTCTTCAACTCTCCTTTCCTTGCTGCGAGCTCCTGTGAGCAGCTTCGATATCCGATCGCAGTTACAACTCTGGATGGTCAAGACCTAAAATGATCGCCTATTAAACAAATATCCGTGCCACTTCGATTAACTTTTCCCAGTCATAACGAGGGATTCAAATTCTTTGTGCTCCCTCGGTATGATCAATCCGTCATGCTGGGTCTACCCTGGCTCAGCTCCCATAATCCCAATTCCGATTGGGCTAACTCTTGCATCATAATGATGTGTACACCACTGGCATTGACGGTCCAACCTCGATTGAGAGCTTGAGCGCCCGAGTTTCTATTAGTGTACCATCAGAGTACGAGCATTTTAAAGACGTGTTTAGTATTAGGGCCCTCCTCGGCCGTGGGACTGCGCAATCTTGCCGTGGAAAACACGGCCTAGCTCGTGCATTTATCCATTGTCCGTGGGGGAAACCCGGGCTATGGAGGAATATGTGAGCGAGGCTCTCCAGCAGGGCCTCATCAGCAGGTCCATGTCATCTGCTTCGGCAGGTTTTTTCTTCAGCAAAAAGATTAAACCCTCGTCAAGCCCGCTGGGCGCTGTTCTTCATGTGTTTCCGGTTTAAAATCACCTACCATCCCGGCTCAAAGAATATAAAAGTTGCATGTACTGGAACACCTGTGCTACCGCAGTCCTGGAGAATCTGCGGTTTACTGCCAGATTACTGCGCCGACGCTTTCTCCCCAACTAGTGTACCTACGTGTGTACTGTTTTCACTTAAATTAAGTGCACTTGTGTTTCCCTTGTGTGTCTCCCTATTTATTCCAGTCGAACCCGTAGCACCATGTCCGTTCACTGTTGTGCACCGTCTTTGTTATGTGTGTTTGTTTGCCAAGCTATTTGTGCCTTTGTCTTTCTCCCAGGACTGATCAGTGTCTGCAGGCTCAAGCCACGTTTGCGTGGACAGTTCGTCACCGAGATCAAGGTCACGGCTGAGAGGTTGTCAGTCGTCTTCTGTTACTCCTTCTGCTTTTTGTTGTTCATTTATAGTTTCTGTCATTTGCCCACCTGCAGCCCCAGCCTGTGCAGTCACCGTTTTGTTTTGGAATATTATTTTGTTTCTTGTGAATTAAAGAAAAGGAAAATAAAATAAAACATTGTTAAATTGAACCTGCACCTGCGTCCGCCTCCTCGTGTATTGACGTGGAATTTAGTGAGTTATATGTCAAAAGTAAGATTTTAAAATCAATGTGAAATTTCACATGTATTATTATAAGATGTAGAGCTTACTTGTTGAAACATTATAATGTATTGATGTGTTTTAAGAAACTATTGTAACGACACAAGTCGTGCGAGGGGGAGAGCCGTGCATAAACTGTTTGTGGCCATTTACATACGCTGTTGCCAGGTAACACTGCCATCAGGCAATCAGGGGCCTGACACCTCGGGCACTTAGTATAATTGTTAGGTAGCACCAGAGGGATATCAGGGCTAAAGACCAAAGAAAAGAAAAGAAAAAAAAGAATATATAATATAGAATTGTATAGCAGCCAAGATTTAGACAACACTATAACAAAATTATTAGAACCATAACCTTTCTGCTCTGTATTTTTCCTTCTACTCCATCTTCTTCATCTTCTTCTACTTCATCTTTTCATCACCTTCTTTTTCTTCTTTTCATGCAAATCGAATAGTGGGAAAATAGTGTATGAAAGGAAAGCAGCCAGTGGGTAAAAACCAAATGAGCCACAGGTGAGTGTGTCAATTCTCACAGTTAAGACTTAAGCTTCATGCACGCAATGATCTCTCTCTCTCTCTCGCTCTCTCCGTTGGCTTTGGAGGTTAAGCTCATTTCATTCTTTGTTTCTCTGAGACACACTTGCAAGAGGGGCAGCTGCAGCAACTAGCCTAAGCCATGCCCCCTCAACTCTCTGCGCATGCGGTGGGTGTGAGGGACTGTGCGGAAAGCTATTTTGCGTCCTGCCAAGTTATCGAAAGACTGTTTATTTATTTATATTGAATGTTTTCACATAAAAAATATAAAGTGTAAAGTGAGAGAGCGAGCAGGGTACCATGACCAGTGTGGAGACTTTGTCAAGTCAAGTCAAGTCAATTTTATTTATATAGCGCTTTTAACAATTGACATTGTCGCAAAGCAGCTTTACACAATAAAAAGAAGTAAGTTTTTATGCAATGTGTGTGAATCAAGATTAGATTGGATTGTCCCTGATGAGCAAGCCGAGGGCGACGGTGGCAAGGAAAAACTCCCTGAGATGGTAATAGGAAGAAACCTTGAGAGGAACCAGACTCAACAGGGAACCCATCCTCATCTGGGTGACAACGGATAGCAGAGACTGATCAGCATAATAATGTGTACTGGAAGTTCAGTGTAACAGGAGATGTGTTAAAATTAAAATTAAAAGGAGTCCAGTTTGAATCTGAGGCTCAGGNCAGACCACACGGGGCATCCATGCGACGAGATCTCCAACCAGAAGCAGGACTCCAGGACGGGTTAGACGGCTCCAGAGGGCAGAGGGGTCTGGATCACTGGCAACTCAGGAGCGAACATGTATAGCTCGACAGAGAGACAGAGAGAGGGAAAGAAGAGAGGGAGAGAGAAAGAGAAGAGAGCAGAAAAGGAGAGAACAGAAAATAAGGAGAGATGGCAGTTAGGTCTGGTCACAGTCAACATGTGTAAGGTGAATGTATATTAGTGCAGAGTGCAAGCAGGGACTCCGGCAGGACTAACTATAACAGCATAACTAAAAGGGAGAGCCAGAAGGAAACACAAACATGAGGGCTCCCTGAGATGTAAAGCAACCGATCACCTCACCGTCAACAAACCTGAGTGATCAATGAGAGTGGGGAGGACAGCATCTAAACATACCAGTTCACCAGAATACTCTACGTCCATGAGTCCCCCAGATCTGCTCCTTTACCTAAGGTTAATCTATTTACAAAAATGCTTGGCTAAATAAATAGGTTTTTAGCCTAGACTTAAACACTGAGACTGTGTCTGAGTCCCGAACATTAATAGGAAGACTATTCCATAACTTTGGGGCTTTGTAAGAAAAAGCTCTGCCCCCTGCTGTGGTTTTAATAATACGTGGTACTGACAGGCAGCCTGCATTCTTTGATCGAAGTAGGCGTGGCGGATCGTAAGACACTAACAGTTCACTCAAATACTGTGGCGCGAGACCATTTAGTGCTTTAAATGTCAGAAGTAGTATCTTAAAATCGATGCGAAATTTCACAGGGAGCCAATGCAGTGTAGATAAGACAGGGGTGATGTGCTCGTATCTTCTGGTTCTAGTGAGGACTCTCGCTGCTGCATTCTGTACTAACTGAAGCTTGTTTATACACCTAGTTGAACAACCAGACAGTAAGGAGTTACAATAGTCCAACCTAGAGGTGATAAAAGCATGAACTAGTTTTTCTGCATCATTTAGTGACAATATGTTTCTTATCTTGGCAATATTTCTAAGGTGAAAGAAAGCTATCCTGGTGATATTATCTACATGAGCTTCAAATGAAAGGCTGGAATCTATAATCACACCGAGGTCTTTTACTGTTGCACTTGATGGAACAGAAAGGCCATCTAAAGTTACAGTGTGATCAGAAAGCTTACTTCTAGCTACTTGTGGTCCTATGACCAGAACTTCTGTCTTATCAGGATTAAGCAGAAGAAAATTAATTAACATCCAATCCCTTATGTCCTGCACACACTGCTCAATTTTAGCAAACTGGTTTTTCTCATCTGGTTTTGCTGAGACATATAATTGTGTGTCATCAGCATAACAATGAAAACTAATACCATGTTTACGAATTATGTTGCCCAGAGGAAGCATGTAAAGGGAAAAAAGCAGTGGGCCTAAAACTGAACCCTGTGGAACACCAAACTCCACTTGAGAACATGAGGAATGGTCACCATCTAAATCTACAAACTGATAACGATCAGTCAAATAGGATCTGAGCCACAAGAGGGCAGTTCCCTTAATTCCTACTACCTTTTCTAATCTGTGAAGGAGAATACTATGATCAATGGTGTCAAAAGCTTTGTCTCTCTGGCATGGCGTTTGATGCATGCCGGAGGACGGTGTTCAGATTGAAGACGTACTGTTAGCGGTGGGGGAGCAAGTCGGGTGTGAGAACATCTACTCTACCACCCAGATGAATAAAGCTGTGGTGCTGTTTGTAACCTGGGTGGACCTTGCGATTGCACTGACGTGGAGCGGCAGTTAAAGTCACTCCTCTGTCTGCCCCCTTGGTGTGGGTGGTCATATCCAACGTGCCTCCGTTCATAAAGTACGAGGCGATAATGAAAGAGCTGGCCCATTTTGGGAAGTTCGTCAGCCCCATGAGAGCTATCCCGCTCGGGTGCAAAGGCTCCGAGTGAGGCACATCCTGTCTTTCCGCTGGCAAGTGCTAATGGTTTTAAACAACCAAGAACAGACTCTAAACGTGAATTTTAAATGTAAAGAGGGAGACAGTGGCCACACCGTCTTTACCATCACGGAGCTGCTGAGGTTCTTCAAGTGCGGGGACATAGGTCATAAAAGGCTAAGGAGCTGTGCAGCCAGGGAGTTCGCACACTGACACCGCCGGGCTACAGCAGTAGCGGCGCAGGGACAGTCAGCCTCAGAACACCGGGGAGGCAGAGCCCACAGCAGTCTGCAGCAAAACACCCAGCCGTGACTCGGACAGGTCAGCCCTGAACACACCACCACCACAGAGACACACACCACACCCGGAGCGGATAACAACACTGACATCACTGTAAACAGTGCCAGTACAGTATCCATCACCAATAGTTACCCCGCCCCCATGCTGACTACACCCTCAGGGTCTGCAACGGAGAGGTACAGGAGTAACAAACCAGCACACCACCACTAACACTGAAAGACAAGACCACAGCTAAACATAGAAAAAAAAGAGAAAAGAGACCCACTAAAGAACCCCCTACAGAACCCATCACAGAACCCAGTACAGAACCCACCACCAAAAGGAAAACGTGCAGTCAGACTATGAGTGCAGCAGGACAGCACACACACAAAGACATTGAGGAACAAGCAAACCGTGTGGGAGAAGAAAAAAAAAAGCCCACTCTGACTAAGAAGAAGGACAATAACTGAACAAATTATAAACAGGAATATAAAGAAATGGACCTAAAACTGAAAAGAATAGTATATAAAATATAATAATACTTTAGTGTATATGTGTATGTATGTATGTGTATATGTGTGTACGTGTGAATGTATGGGTATACTCAATGCTTACAGTATATTAAGTACATGAGCTTTGAATGAAAGACTGGAATCTATAATCACACTCAGGTCTTTTACTGTTGCACTTGATGGAACTGAAAGTCCATCTAAGGTTACAGTGTGTTCAAAAAGCTTGCTTGTACAGTAGCTGCATTCGGTCACTCGACTAAAACTTCTGTCTTGTCAGGATTAAGCTGAAGGAATATAGTCACAGTAGCATCCAGTATCCTATGTACTTCATACATTGCTTTATTAAGCTGTTTTTTCTCATCTGGTTTTGCTGAGACATATAACTATATATTTGCTTACAAATTATGGTGCCCAGAGTAAGCATGTAAAGATTTATTTTCTTCCAGTGGGAGCAGTGGGTCTAAAACTGAATACTGTGGTACACCAAACTCCACTTGAGAAAATGAAGAATAGTCTACATACTGATAACAATCCATCTTGTAGGTTCTGATCTAATATTTTTAGTTTGCCATCAATGTCTGGTTTCAAAGCCTAAATTTCCTGCCTAATATTTACTTTAAATATATAATTTATTTAAATATTTTGTTATTGAAAAAGGTAATGAAGTCCGTCCCACTGTAAAGCTTTTTATTATGGCTCAAGCAATAGATTTACAACATGTAAGCATATAATAACTTCCCTCTCATGCTTAAACTGGTAAAACAGATAAACCAAGGGATTTAAATCTTAATTGAATCTCAACTAATTGAGCTATCTACTACAGTTATCTTTCTGACAGAAGCTGGCAGGAACATGCATTTGATACATAATCTAAGAGATTCTTAAATGATTGTTTGTTTGTAGCATACAACTGGTACACACTTCCAGTTTCTTAAATGTAGCTTTGCTCTGGACATGAAACACCTTGAAGACTACGACTAAATGTAAGCAGATTTAACAAATCACTCAATACATTTACATTTACATTTAGGCATTTGGCAGACGYTCTTAWCCAKAGYRACTTAMAAAAAGTGCTTTAAAGTTTACATCACTGGATAGATACTTACACTGGGTTAACTAGGTCAATAACTAAGTGCCATTAGTCTAACACAACTGGGAAGAGGTTTTTTTTTTTTTTGGTGGGGG
>QMIH01001041.1:77545-120628 GCA_003987875.1 Clarias batrachus
GGGGATGAGTCACCAGGGATGAACAACAATTCGGTTTTACTCAGATTGAGTTTCAGCTGATGAGCTGCCATCGAGGATGAGATATCTGCCAGACATGCTGAGATCCGGGTGGAAACCTGAGTGTCAGAGGGAGGAAAGGAGAAAATAAGTTGAGTGTCATCTGCATAACAATGGTATGAAAATCCATGCGATAATATGACCTTACCAAGAGACCGGGTATAGAGGGAGAACAGGAGGGGACCAAGTACTGAGCCCTGTGGGACACCAGTAGAGAGTCTAAATGGGGCAGATGTAGATCCCCTCCATGTCACCTCATACGACCTATCTTCTAGGTAAGACGCAAACCATTGCCACGCTGTTCCACAAATTCCAAGGCTTGTAAGAATAGATAATAGGATCTTGTGGTTCACTGTGTCAAATGCAGCTGACAGGTCCAGGAGAATCAGGACAGATGACAGTTTAGCAGATCTAGCAGCATGGAGCTTCTCAGTGATTGACAGAAGGGCAGTCTCTGTGGAATGTGCCACTTTGAATCCAGATTGGTTGGGATCATCAAGGTTGTTCTGTGAGAGATAAAGAGACATTTGGTTATAAACAGTCAGACATTTGGTATATAACAGTCAGACATTTGGTTATATAACTCAATAGTGCTTGTGGAGTTGTCATCTGACTGCAGCAGAGACAATCATAATTGTGAAAATGTTCCTTGAGGCCTAAACCATAAACTGTACAATTTTGTAAATCAATATACACATCATAATTGTTTTCTGTTCTACTCTGAGGACATCGTCATCACTGAATATTTTTAACTTTGTATAAAGAATAGCTGCAGCAGCCAGCTCTTAGTGAGATACAGGGTCATAACCTCACCTGACTCCAATCAGACTTCTGTTGCATGTATGAAATGTGCTAATGTGCTACAAGGACTTCCTTTGCTTAGTGTACTGCAGTAGCTGCTGCTGAAACCACTGTACAATAATATTTTTCACATACAGTGGAACCTTGGATTACAAGCATAATTCGTTCCGGAAGTGGGCTCATGTTCCAAAACACTCATAAACCAAATCATCATTTCTTGTAAGAAATAATGAAAACTCAAATTATTTGTTCCACAGCCACAAAAAATAAATACATAAAAATAATTAATACAATCTATAAAATGATAATAAAACAAATTAATCTGCACTTTATCTTTAAAAAAAGTACAAATAAATCCTGACAGATAAGAGTTTCCATTGGTGCGCGCAGCCGCCATGTGTGTGTGTGTGTGTGTGTGTGTGTGTGTGTGTGTATGAAAAATCTTTGCTCGGTTTGTGGAACATTCGTGAACCACGTTACTCGCAATCCAAGGTTCCACTATATTCCAAAGTAATAATACCAATAAATAAATTAAAATCAAATAAAAATTCAAACCAACAATTGTTATATAAATTCAGCAAAGTAAAATAAAGTCAGACCTATGTAATGGATAGCTGAAGAGTTTATTAATAACCCAGTCTTTTTCCACTGTTTACCTGTCCAGTGTCAGTGAATCTGTGCCAATGATACATAGACTCAGATCTCAGTTCTTGTCTGACAGCAGAGGAACCAGATGTGGGCTTCTGCTGCTTGTAGCCTAGCATCAGTGATTGAGGTTGATTAAGTGACTTTACATTTCCTGTCAGCTCAGTCTGTCAGTTTCCCTCACTCTCTTCTGATCTCTCTTACAATATCTACACAGTGAGGCTGCAGACCTAAACTAGAAAGACTGGCAAGAGATCAGACATTTGTGAAACCTAAGCCAGCCCATCACTCAAGAACCACCAAGCCTCAGTGAAAGTCACAGACATCACATTTTCTCCTATCTACCTATCTCAGCTAATAATAAGTTTAGCAGTACAGCATTTGTACTGCTAACCTGTACTCCACTAAAAGTCCTCTTTTTTAATTTCCACTCAAGTATAAAAGCACTTACAGTGCCATGAAAAAGTATTTGCCAATTCCCATTTTTTTGTATATTAAACTCATTTTAATATTATACAGAGATAACTGTCCCTATGTGAAAATTAATTGCCCCTACTACTAACTGGCTGTGCCACCCTTGGTGGAAACCACTGCAATCAAGCATTTATGATAACTGCTGATGAGTCCTTCACATTGCTGTGGAGGAATTTCTCGTCCACTCTTCTTTGCAGAATGGTGTTAATTCTCCCACACTAAACGGTTTTTCGAGCATCAACAGCCTGTTTAAGAACCTCAATGGGATTTAAGTCCGACTAAATTTGACTAAACCACGCCAAAACCTTAATTTTGTTTATCTTTGAGCAGTTAAGAGGACTTGCTGGCATGTTTCGTAATATTGATCTGCTGTATAACCCAAGTGCGCTTGAGCTTGAGATCATGAACTGGTGGCTGGATGTTCTCTTTCAGGATTTTCTGGTAGAGCACAGAATTCATGGTTCCAAGACCATCACACTAGCACCACCCTGCTTGTTAAAAGTATGAGATTCTTTTTATGAAAGCCTGCGTTGGATTTACACCAGATGTAACAGGAAACACACCTTCTAAAAAAGTTCAAGTTTTACCTTATCAGCCCACAGAATATTTGCCCAAAGGTCTAATAAGGGGATAATCAATATTTGTTTTTTTGTGAAAACAAATGTGAGACGTGCCTTTTTGTTAGCAGTGACTATTGCCTTGGAACTCTCATTCTCATTGTTGAATCATGAATACTGACATTAACTGAGACAAGTGAGGCCTGCAGTTCTTTAGATCTCCTGGATGAGTTGTTGTTGTGCTCTTGGAGTAATTTTGGTCAGCCGGCCACTCTGTTCCAAGTTTTCTCCTTTTGCGGATAATGCCTCTCACTGTGATTCACTGAAGTCCCACAGCTTTAGTCAAATGTCTTTGTAGCCCTTTCCAGACTCATAAGTGTCAATTACTTTGTTTCTCATCGGTTCTTGAATTTCTTTAGATCGTGGCATGATGTTTTGCCTTTTGAGATCTTTTAAATATGTTTCACTTTGTCAGACAGGTTCCATTAAGGTGAATGCTTAATTCAACAGGTTTGGCAGTAAGGTGTTTTGAAGTTTGAAATTTAACTCAGATTTCCAAAAATAAATGTGGTTAATCACAGTTCGTTTATAGGTTTTGTAAGGGAGATTACTTTTTCACTCTGGTCCAGATAAGTTTGAACAGCTTCTACACCTTAATAAATGAAATCATTTAAAGCTGTATTTTGTATTTATTTGAATAAAATATAATATAAAAATTAGTTTGAGAAAGTGTGACAAATTTGCGAAAGAAAAAAAAAACTGGAAGGAGCCGAATACTTTCTCATGGTACTGTACCTTCAATATAAAATAGTGATCTTATATAAGCTCAGATTAAGCTTAAAAGTAAGCCAGTCCATTGAGTGGATTGTTTCAGTCTTTACATCTTGACATAAAAAGAAAATTTACCTTTAGATACTTACGTAGTCTGGTTATTTTTGAGGTATTTCAGTACTTCAGTAAAAGTTTGACTAAAATAATTTTCAATTTCAAATTGGAGTAATATTACTCAGAAGTATGTATATTTCAACTCAGATAAACACATCAGTGTAGTTTGTTTATCCCTGGCAGTAAAGTGATAATAACATACAGTACAGCATGTGGAGAGCAGATAGGACATTACATTGCTTACACACAGAACAGGGACAAACTCTTTACATATACTTTATTTCTATTAGAATTATATTAAAGGAAAATAAATATGTAAATGGCACAGACACCTTGGCTTCCTGGGACAAAGTCATTATTATCTATACACATTTTTTCTCACTCATACACACGTCCATAAATTTTCCTTTCATTTGTGAAGCTGCTTAGAGACAATGTCCATTGTTAAAAGCGCTATATATAAATTGAACTGAATTATATTAAAGCAATAGTTAGACCAGTGAGATCAAATAAGCAAAATACAAAATGGCCTAATACATACTGTATATATTTGTTTATTTAACACTGCTGATGCCGTGCACAGGGGGAATATAGGCTAAATTGAGAAACAAAAACATGGAACTGACTATAAATAAAAAAAACATATTGCTATTATCAGGGATGGGGGCTCCAGACCAACTACTGGCTAAAAAACCCCAGGCACACAGCATCAGGCGCCCAATATGACAACGCCTGTGCAACTGCCCCTGTAAACACTGGCAACAAAGCAAATTAAACATTAACACAACCATGGACATATATAATTCCACACCAAGTCACATACTCAATTTACCTGTGTGAATCCAACAATCCAACCCGTTCTCCTTAATGCTCACATTACTGTTGTTGTTTAACCATTGTTTCAGCTTTGTGGAGTACACACCTAATTCTGTCTGTGATTTTATTTCTATAGGTATCATGTTCCATAATTGTGAACCTTTAACTGAAAAAGATGACTGACCCATAGTAGTTCTACAGGGTGGGCCATTTATATGGATACACCTTAATAAAATGGGAATGGTTGGTGATATTAACGTCCTGTTTGTGGCACATTAGTATATGTGAGGGGGCAAACTTTTCAAGATGGGTGGTGACCATGGTGGCCATTTGGAAGTCGGCCAACTTGGATCCAACTTTTGTGCTTTCAATAGGAAGAGGGTCATGTGACCCATCAAACTTATTGGGAATTTCACAAGAAAAACAATGGTGTGCGTGGTTGTGTAATGGTGTGGAGGAGATTTTCTTGGCACAATTTGGGCCACTAAGAACCAATTGTTGCTGACCATGTACATCCATTTATGACCAAAGAATATAACACATCATGCCACAAATCTAAAATCATCTAAAACCGGTTTATTGAACATGACAATGAGGTCATAGTGTTCAAATGGTCTCCACAGTCACCAGATCTGGAACCAGTAGAGCACCTGACGATGGGTGTGAAAGATTAAAATCCTGAATTTGGAACCAAATTTGCAGCAACTGTGTGAGGTGCAAAATCTCTATAGAATGTTTCCAGCACTTTGTTGAATCTGTGCCAAGAACACGGCAGTTCTGGCAAAAAAGGGGTCCAACCGAGTACAGTGAAACCTTGGATCGTGAGCATTTTGTTTCTCATAAGAAATAATGGAAACTCAGCTGATTCGTTACACAACCCAAAAATATTCACATAAAAATATTGAATACAAAATATAAAGTAAAAATAAAACAAATTAACCTGCATTTTACCTTTGAAAAAACCTGCTCTATCAGGAAACTTCTTTAACAAGGAACGCTCCAATAAGACTCGAGTGTGCGCGGAACGAGGCCGGTTCTACGCAGGGGCAAGAGGGGGCAGCGCCCCTTCAAATAAATGTCTTGCCCCATCAACTCAAAATTTTGAGAAAGCAGATGTTAATATAGTCACAAAATGAATATATTACAAGTTAATAAAATGATCTGCGGTAGCGGAAAAATCTGCCGAAAAAGGGACACTAAACAATACAGTATTAGATGTCCCTCATGTCTCTGTCCCTCCGCTGTGTGTGTGTTCATTCACAGGCTGCAGCGCGCGCACACACACACACTCCTCCCCTGAGCCCTCGGTAAACATCCAATCACCGTCCGTATGCAAATGAGTCAAGACGTAGCCTAACGTAGTGTTGTGTCGGATTTCAGCAAAAGAATAAAAAAAAAAAGAAATATAAAAAACATAATATGATCTGTTCTATAGCCCATCTACTTTATCTTAGTTTTTTTACTACTCTTAAGACAACCTTTCAGTTTTGTAAATATTCTAGTTATAGTGTGTTAAGTCTTATTTTAGGTTAAATGTTTTTCAGAATTAGACCATCCAGCTAAGATAAATGTTATGTCCTTGATTGAAAAGGACTGCACTAAATATTTTATTTTATTTTATTTTTATTTTTCCATTTCCCCCCTGAGGGATTGCCACCTTATTATGGTCAGGGGGTTTTGCGTGCCTCAGTGACCTTAAGAGCTATACCAGCAGGAGCTTAGTCTTCAAGTGGGACACCCGAGTTGGACAGGTCTAAAGATAGAGGTCTGACAAAATGCAATCTACAGTACTTCTCCAGGCTTTGGACGTAGCTAACAACACAATTCAGCAAAGCACAGGGGAAAAAACAGTGCTCGAACATGATGTGTGCAAATGATGTTCCTTTCACATTTCTGACTGCCCCCCAAATGTGCCTGTCTAGAACCGGCCCTGGCGCAGAATCACTGCTGTATAGTAAAAATAAAACAAATTAACCTGCATTTTACCTTAAAAAAAAAGTAAAAATAAATCGAGACATAAGTGTTTCCATTAGTGTGTTTGGGCGCGCACGTGCTCCTTCCCTCTTTCCTCTTTTATCGGAGGGGGCTGTGTGGGACGATTTTCACACACTAAACGAAACACTGCACTACCTTTGAAAATAATCTGTGTGTGTGTGAAGGCGAGAGGAAGAAGGAAGGGGCACTCTAACATAAGTTGTGCATTTCTTTAACTTTTGTGATATTCACAGTTTGCAGACGTTATTAGAGGGCTCAATGGACTGAAATGGCAAGAAGACCTCTCCAGGAATCAGAAAATATTGTTTACTATCTGATATGCATTTTGTTATTGATTAACTCTTAATCACCCTATGCAATCTATATAAAACCACATGATAAAACCCTTAAAAACCTCAGATGTCCCATTATGATTTTCCCTATGTGCTCTGTTTCTTTTTCTATTACTCTTGAATTACTCTTGAATTATGCTATACTGTGTGTGCTATTAGTGGATATCACTGTATGTCTGACAGCATGTCCTCACGGTTCAAACGATGATCCATCATCTTATCAGTAGCTCACTTTTTTTCTTCTTAGGATCTGATCTCTCACATGGCCTCTCTGGAATCCAATTAACAAAAATCTGTTGTATTGATGGAGAAATTTACTCCCTGTTTTTTGGCACAAGGATGAAATTTGAACCACAGATGTTAAGTGACCCATTCTGTAAAAACTTCTCATCTCCCTCTGCCATGTTCCTTCTCTCACCTCCAACTCCAGCAACAACAAGAATGAGAGCGTTGAGACTACACGACTACAGCAATGATCATAACAATCTGTGCTCCACCTGATCTTTCATCTGTTAAAGCAGCACACATTAGGCTTTACATTTAAAGGTAATGTATAAATATATCAAGAAATCAGCTTTCACTGTTGTAGGGACAGAGAATGTAAATATTGTCCACATAGTAGGCTCCTTGTGTGTGTGTGTGTTGAAAAGATGAAGTATGTTCAGAAAGCAGCATTAACATTTTTGAGCAGTTTAAGCTAACATACAGTAGCTCTTCATCTCCAAAACTGCAGCTGCTTTGGGATGATCTGCCTCCTTTTCGTGTGAACATGCATACACAGGCTAGTGTATGGTGTCACATTTGGCTCAGTTTCACGCAAATGCAAAACAACAATTATTACTATTATCAATAAAAATAATAGTAATAATAATATAAATAATTTTTATTTCTCAATAAATTTTATTCCTCAGTTTGCATTTGCGGTTCAATCTTTGTGTTTGCAATTCTTGTTTTGCATGAAAAAAATGTAAGCTTATCTCCCAACAAAAAAAACAAACAGAAAAACTGTTGCAGTGTTTGTGTGGCTTTTGAGATGCTATTCGGTGGGACATTTTTCTATGACTAATGATATTACTGTAGCTCTACTGTGTTATAGAGATGCACTGATCAATCAGCCAGCGATTGAAATTGACTAGTTGTAGCACAACTGGCCGATCAGTCAGATTCTGTTATGATCAAAAAGAGCTTCTGATCCACTGATCACATTTAGTGCATATATACCCTTATCCAGAGTGACTTGCTTTTTGATCTTCCCCTGTCCCCACTTTGTTCCACATATTTCCCTATACTCCATCTAAATGAAAACATGTCTGTGTTATTAGCAAATATTTTAAATCATAGAGTATTCAGCAAGGGATAGGTCAGTGGTTAAGGTGTTAGTCTACTGATCAGGGGATCTCAAGTTCAAACTCCACCACCAGCACCAATTAGCCACTGTTGGGACTAACCCTGAGCTTAACCATAAACTGCTTAGGAGTATAATAAGATAAAGTGTAATTAGCTCTGGATAATGGTGTCTGCTGAATGCTGTAAATGTAATGAGTGTTCCTAACCTACTGTCCACATATTATGTTAATTCAGTAAATAAGCACTGTTTCATTCAGACTGAACCTTATGCCTGCTATGACCTCCACGCTCCACTAGATGTCAGTGTTTAATTATTCCTGGAACACATTGCAATATCACTGAACACAAAAAGGGAGAAGGACCACATGCTTCATGAGGCTTCATCTGCCATCACTACTAGTGATGGGAAGTTTGAATAATTTTAGTGACTCATTTCTTTGAATCTCGTTCATTAAAATGAATGAATCTTTTTTTTTTTGAGTCATTTAATTCATTTCGTTCTTTTAATCAGAAATAAAATTTAATGTTACATCTTAATAAACAGACCACCAACCTGTCTACCTACACAAATTTTGGCTATAGTTCCATTAATGAAAATATTACAATGCAGCTAAGGACATATTATAAACAGAATGAGCAGCTCACCATCATATCTTCTAGTCCGAGTCATTCGTTCTTTTGAATCTGTTGCACTGTATAGCATCTATGGGAGTCACGTGACAAAAGAACGAACGATTCGGACCAAAAGACTCAAAGGTAACTATTCATTTCTGTTTCCTGTACATAATCTACAGAGGTTTTGTGATACTTTGCGCATGTGTGCCCAGTAGAAAATGAACAAATCACTGTCTGAGAATGCTTGTTCTTCTGATTCACGTTAAAAACTTGAATCGTTCACCCATCACTAATCACTACTTTAGATGAATATTTGTCTTCTTCCTCTTGTCCTTTTTAAAACTTTTTTGTGGTTCTCAGACAGCTTGTAGGTGCATTACCTCCACCAGCACAGCTTCCCCGAACAAAATTGTCATGTGGTGAATGCGAGGTGAAATGCAGTATTCCACTTTTACTGTCAAGTCTGAAGGGAAGTAGGCTTCTCTTTCTCACTCACTCACTCACTCACTCACTCACTCACTCATCGTCTATACCACTTTATCCTGTTTACAGGGGCCTGAAGCCTATCCCAGGGCACAAGGCAGGGTACACCCTGGACAGGGTGCCAGTCCATCGCAGGACACACACTCACAAACTCACACTCACACACAAGCTCATTCACACAGCATGTCTTTGAGCTGTTTTCTCTTTAAAAAAAAAAAAAAAAAAAAGATTGACCAATCACAAAATGCTATCTTTATAGCGTCATCAAACGGTGATTTTTCAGAATCATGCAAAGGGAAGTCAGGGTGAAGTTGCCCCCACTCACTAAAAAAATTAAGCATTAACCAATCAGGTGGCAAATGTCTCACTATTACTGCTAAACCTCAACTGTTGTTCTGATGGCTGTGACTCTTGTATTACTTTTAGTATACATTGATTATGTTCATTTACTGTAGTCATTGTGTTATTTCAACAGTGATTCAACACTCTTCTTAAACTTGTGTAAATTTCAAATCTTTATAGTAGCTATTACATTTCTCGAATTTATGAAGCGCACAAGCGGCCTTTTATAAATACGTAAAATACATTTCATGAATATGTAAGACCTATTGACCTGAATCAGGTGCCACCTGGTTTCACTTGGACTCCTATTGTCTCAGCTGTTCACTCCTATACACTCAAAAACAGGGTATTTTACACACAGTATCAGCATTGTTTAATACAAAGAATATTTTTTATATTTAAACCCTCTATAAAACCTGACAAAGGGTTCAGAGTAAAAATTATGAAGAATTCTAAAGTTATATTACATTATATTCTGTAACATTGATATAAATAATGATATAATTCTTCCAACTACAGACAACCAGAAACGTCTGTAAACATTTTCCTGGCAGGAAGAAAACAAACCTAAAATAGATGTTTATTTGTCATTCAGTAAAGGTAATCTGAATTATAGTTTACTACAAACACATTAATGTATAATTATAAGATGTACAGTTTACTTTTAGAAACATTATGAAGTATTGTTGTGTTTTAAGAAACTACTATAAAAAATGATACATGATATGCAAGATTATAAACACACATTAATTTGGGCAAGTTAAGAATATATGACATGTGTATACGCATTCTGATCGTGTCCTTTTGTTTGTGTAGTTTTCATTTTCGGAAATTTTGAGTCAGATTCAGCAGCCTGCAGAAACAAAGAAGATAGACAGAGGTAATAAAATATTCATAATAAATAAAAGATAAATCAGGTAAATAACTTATCTATCCTAGATCATTACATCACTGGGATCTAGAAAACATCATAACATATTTTCTAGATGTTTTATTGAGCTGGAGTAAGGATTAAAAGACATCATGAAGCTCTTGTTTATCTGAGAACCCTGAGGATTCTTTTACTTGCGTGCTTTCATTCTTCCTTTATTTATCAGGTTTGTTTGGTCACTTGAATAAAAGCATTTAATAAAATGTCAATAATTCAAAAGCAAGCAGTTTTTTTTAATAATATTAATGTGATAATAACTGAATATTGTGAGTGGGGGTATTTTTAAAAACTTTTTTTTAAATCTACTTGGTGATTACAAAATCTTTAAATAATTAATACATTAGTATAAAAGCAATAGTCAACTGCTTCTGTTAAAAGTATTATTAAGAAAACTATATTTTTACTTACATTTATTTATTAATGATAAAACACTTCAGATACACATGAAATAAAACAAGAATTCAATTCATTTTGAGCTCCACAAAGACTAAAATATTAAAAGCTAAATGAGCATCTAATTAGAAAATGTGCAAACATTTTTTGGGGAAAAAATTGTCTCAACTTCCAGACTTTACTTGAAGAAGTCAAAGTTAAGCTACAAACAATAAGGACTGGAACCTGTATGGATGCAAAGTATTACTGAACTGAGTTCTAATAGATGCTTGATACCTATAAGCTGTATTGTTATATTTCATTATTAATAGCATTCAAAAATACTAAACACACTAAAAGCCTTATCAATTTTCTATGTTTTATTTGTTATTTATCTTTAAATAAAAACAGTTTTTACTGAGTTGTTAAAATGGTGTCATCCGCAGAAAAAAATACAAATGAATTAATTTCTGTTAGAGTAGGTCAGTAATCATTCTAAAATTAATCAGATTTACCTCAGCTTCTTCTGCTGCAGCACCTAATGCAACACAACACCGTTGTTATTATTATTATTATTATTATTATTATTATTATTTTGACATGAGTAATAATTGACCTGTGTTAACTTTTTTGTGCTTCAGTACAATGAAGATCAGGACACAGAAAAGAATTACAGTCGATGAACCAAACCCCACAGTCAGCATGAAGAACACAGCAGACCACACGCAGCCTTGGAAACAAACATTTAAAAAGAAATTGTATCTTTAAACCTGTAATTTAAATTTCATATTGTAATTTTAAATGTACAGAGGCCTCTGAGGGAAAAAATGCCAACCTGGTTCTTTGCCCTTTATATTTCCCTCTGAAAAAAGAAGAGTTAATTTTACAACCTCTGTCCACTTATCTTTTATGAAAACTATTGACTGCGTATGAATTTACCTTTTACATTTAAAAAGGTCGAGTTACTAAAGTTAACTTGTTTCAGTTCCACGTAGCTGCAGTAATAGAGTCCTGTATCAGAGACATTTACTGCAGTGATGGTGAGAGACGTGTTCTTGTCATGAACAGACATCACTATTCTCTCACTTACAGTAAAAAAGTGACACGCTACTAACTGAGCTGGTGTCATAATTTTTTTACATCCAAGAAGAAGTGGAACTGAATCACTCGTGTGTTTAAACCAGAAGATGTAACCTGAGACACTCAAGTCATGTTGGCACCAAATAGTGACTTTATCTCCAACTTCTGCCTCCAAAGATAAAGAGCACAGAGTCTCTGAGAGCAAACCTGCACACACAGATTTTATATTAATCTACTATATGACTTAAAGTTACAAACAATATTAATATATATTATAATCTAATTTTTTTAATGATGTATTATTAGTAACACAAAATATGAATAATTTGATTTTTAATTACACAACCATTTAATGTATACCGTGTATATATAAAGGATAATAATTTATTCAATCCATCATTAAGATGATTAAGACTTACCCATGACACAGAGAAACACATGCAGAGCTTTAACCTGGACCATTGTGTATCAGCCGAGAGACAAAATGGTCTGATGGGTAAAACTAACACTGGTTTATCTGTGTATAAGGGGTGTGGCGATTTATGCAATCTACAGCACCTTGGAACATAGCCTGACATGAAGAAAACAAAATGTAACCTAAAATAGATGTTTATATTGTCATTCAGTAAAAATTTATCCGAATTATAGTTTACTACAAACACACTAATGTATAATTATAAGATGTACAGTTTACTTTTTGAAACATTATGAAGTATTGTTGTGTTTTAAGAAACTACTATAAAAATGATACATACCCAAGATGTTACAGTACATATCCTGTACTTTTATACAGTTATACAGTAAGTGTAGGAATGGGAATAATTTCAGACCAGTAATTTCTCACAATAATGTATTTTAAGGGAARWTAATTTTGTTTAGTATTTATTGCATAGTGTGACCTCAATTTAATTATCAAACTAATTCAATTAGTCAATTAATTAGCCATTTTAAAAGGCATAATCTGTACTCTGACTCTAAATGTGTTGAATATGCTAAAAATGTTTWATATCTATTTATATAATTATTARTAGTGTGAATTTGTCTATAAATGTTGCACAGCAGGCAACATTCAGGCAACACTTTCACAAAATTATTAGTAAAGTAATCTTTCTGCTTCTTCTTCTACTTCATCATCATCATCATCATCATCATCATTATAATCTTCTTCTTTTTTCAAATTGAACTGTGGAAACAATGTTTATGAAAAGCAGCTAGTGAGTAAAACCAGATGAACCACAGGTGAGTGTGTCAGTTCTCACAGTTATAACACCAGCATCTTGCAAGCAAATATTCCGTGTCTCAGGTCTGTGGTTGGAAAACAGTCAAACGATAAACARTGTCTGTGTWTGAGCTACAGCTTGTGGTTGAARAGATGTCCTTACATGACTACAGAACTGATTTGAGTGGRGTTGTAAAGTAAGAGTTTAGATTTACTGTTTAAATAACTCTCTCTCTCTCACACACACACACACACACACATCTGAATCTCTCTCTTACCCCCTCACTCTGACACAACACTAATTAGACATTCTTACTGGGCGCATGCTCCATGGTGCCATTAACTTGTCCATCACTCCATTTACAGATCGGCACACAACCACCAGTCACTCTCTGTGTTACATTTTTTACATCTCTGTGTCACTCTCTGGTCAAAATCATGGTAATCAAAAATAATTCACACCTTCAAAAACGGCTCTGAATTCACTCTACAAATCACTCCATAGACTATAATAGGGTTTGAGTGGAGACGCATGCTCAAGTGTGTGAAAGTCATCCTACTGTGGACTCACACACTCGAGCATGCGTCTCCACTCAAACCCCATTATAGTATATGGAGTAGACTATATACTCCCCCTGCCCCTACTTCTGCAATAAAAAAAAGTTAAAAAGGCTGTAGCCTTGCAGGAGATGTAACCGTTCAGAGGAGAGATTCCGGTTGTATGTGTGTGTGTGTGTGTGTGTGTGTGTGTGTGTGTGTGTGTGTGTGTGTGTGTGTGTGTGTGTAGCCCCCTTGCACCTGCTTCTACTCTCATCTCGTCGTCTACTCAAGTTTCTTTTCAGAGGTAATGTGCATATTAATTTGTTTAATTTTTACTATAGTTTGTATTAATATTTTTGGGCTATAGAATGAATCATCAGAGTTTCCATTATTTCTTATTGGGGAAATTCGTCCTTGAGCAAGGCCCTTAACCCTCAACTGCTCAGATGTATAATGAGATAGAAATGTAAGTTGATCTGAATTAGGGCATCTGCCAAATGCATAAATGCATATATGAGTGCTTTGATATACGAGCATGCTTCCAGAAAGAATTACGCTTGCAGTCCAAGGTTCCACTGTACAGGTGAAACTCGAGAAATTACAATAGCATGCAAAAGTTCATTTATTTCAGTAATGCAACTGAAAAGGTGAAACTAATATATGAGCTAGAGTCATAACATGCAAAGCAAGATTTGTCATAATTTAGATGATTATGGCGTACAGCTCAAGAAAACCCCATATATACTGTAACAATGTGGGTCGCGCGAGAGGCAGAGACGCGCATTAACTGTTCAGAATGGGCAGATCCTCAGGCTGCTACCAGCAGGCAAAGAACAGGCAAAGATCCAGCCATTTATACACACAGTTGCCAGGCAACGCCGCCGTCAGTCAATCAGCCTGAACGAGCCACACCTGAAGGCGTGTTAATTAAGGGTCCTGATACCTCGGCACTTTATGCGAATATTAGGTAGCACTGGGAAGGTATCAGGGCCTATACAAAGAAAGAAAGAAAGAAAAAAGAAAAGAAAAGAAAAAGACAAGCGCTCAGAAAGTAAAGAGACAGAGGCAAAGCCCCAGCCTCTGCCTCCGTAAGATGCTGGTGAAAGCGAGAAAGAGAGTGCAAGAGAGAGAGAGAGCGGCACGCATCAGTCCAGCATGCATGCTCAGTTTAAGTTTATTATTGCACAAAGCACAAACTCTCTCTCTCTCTCAATAAATCCTTGGTAAGGGCAACAAGCCCCGAGAGGATAAAAGTTTTGTTTTATTTTCCAGATCCCCGCCTGTTCTCACGTAGAGCGTGGAGCTCCGTTATATTGTATTTACAGTTTTCTTTGGTTTCATTTAAGTTCCTAATTAATAATTCTTCGCCAACTCCAAACAGGAAAGTCTTCTCGTGCGTGTCGCAAGCACTCTCGTTAACTCCTATTTCGTTGACCCCCTCTAAAGCCCTGCGTCAGAGCTCTTATCATTAAAATCTCATGGTGCGGCTCTCCATACCGCGCCACGTAATAGATACAATCTTACATGCAATCTATAAAACAATGATTATACATAGAACAATATCGGACCTCTGAAAAGTTTAAGTATGCATATGAGCTCAGTACTTGGTTTGGGTGCCTTTTGAAGCAATTACTGCTTCAATGTGGCGTCATATAGAAGCTACCAGCCTGTGGCACTGCTGAGGTGTTGTGGAAGACCAGGATGCTTCAATAGGCATACTCGGCCCAGCCCAGAAACTGGTTCCAGGAGTTCTGATGATTGTGACAGAAAGTACGGAGAAATCGGCTGATCTCCTGAATCTTCCGTTCCGTCTGCCCATTAGTTTGCGGATGATATCCTGATGATAGACTCACTGTTACTCCGAGGAGACGAAAGAACGCTCGCCAAACTCTGGATATAAACTGTGGGCCTCGGTCCGAGACGATATCCTCTGGTATCCCGTAGTATYGGAAAACAACATTGAAGAGCWGTTCRGCTGTTTCCATAGCCGTTGGTAGACCCCGAAGAGGGATCAGACGACACCCCTTTGAGAATCTGTCGACTATCACCAAAACACAGGTTCGTCCCTCTGACTCGGGTAGATCCGTRAGGAAGTCTACCCCCAGATGTGACCAGGGACGTTGGGGAATGGGCAGAGGCATGAACTTTCCGGCTGGTAAGTGTCGGGGGTTCCTTGACATGGCACATTCGGGGCAACCCTTGACGTACCTCCTCACGTCTCTCTCCATATTGGGCCACCAGTAACAGGCCTGTACCATTGAAAGAGTCCTATCGACCCCAGGGTGTCCAGAGCCCAGAGAGCAATGAATTGAATGAATGAGGGRAGTTCGATCATTCTCTAAMACAAATCGGCGGTGCGGTGGACAGTCTGTGGGCGTGKTTGGAGCTGGTTCGGAAATGGACGCCGGGGATTGCCATTCGATGGGGTTGACAAAGATCTCCTCCGGAAGAACTGACACGGGTTCCTCGGTGGAGTCACTGGGTGCATGCAATCTTGAGAGGGCGTCGGCCTTGGTGTTCTTTGTACCTGGTAGATAGGAAATTTTAAAGTTAAAACGGGTAAAGAACATAGCCCACCTTGCCTGTCGTGGATTGAGCCTCTTCGCCTCCCTCAGATATTGTAAGTTTTTGTGGTCCGTTAATACTAGAAATGGTTGGGCAGCTCCCTCCAACCAATGTCTCCATTCTTCTAATGCCATCTTGATGGCGAGGAGCTCACGGTCTCCTATATTGTAATTTCTCTCAGCCGGGCTGAACTTTCTCGAGAAGAAGGCACATGGGTGGAGAGTGGTCGGTTTCCCCTGGTGCTGAGATAAAATGGCCCCCACTCCAGTTGTTGAAGCATCCACTTCCACTACAAAGGGGTCTTCTGGATTTGGGTGAACGAGAATAGGCGCAGACACAAAGGCTTGCTTTAACTGTTGAAACGCTGAGGTGGCCTCAGGGTTCCATTGCAACGATTTAGGCTTTCCTCGGAGTAGAGAGGTCAAGGGGCCAGCCGTGGTGGTAATTCTCTATGAATCTCCTATAAAAGTTGGCGAAGCCTAAAAATCGCTGTAATTCCTTTAGGGTCGTGGGTTTGGGCCAGTTGATAATGGTCGACACCTTCCCTTCGTCCATTTTMACTCCTTCTTGATCGATAATATAGCCGAGAAATTGGACGGATGATTGATGGAATTCACACTTCTCAGCCTTCAGGAATAATTGAAACTCCCGTAGTCGGGTGAGTACTCGGGTGACGTGGCGGTAATGTTCYACTTCTGACCTGGAAAAGATTAGAATGTCATCTATATATACTATGACAAACCTATGAAGGAACTCTCGAAGGACTTCATGCATGAAATTTTGGAARACTGCGGGGGCRTTCACCAGTCCATAAGGCATCACCCGGTACTCGTAATGGCCGGTCGGTGTCACAAATGCAGTCTTCCATTCATCCCCTTTTCTAATTCGAACCAAGTTGTAGGCGCTCCTGAGGTCGAGTTTTGTGAATAATTTTGCCCCACGGAGACACTCCAAGGCCGCCGGGACCAAGGGTAAGGGATAGCGGAACTTGATGGTAGCTTGATTCAATTTACGGAAGTCTATGCAGGGCCTTAAACCACCCCCTTTCTTGGCCACAAAGAAGAAACTGGAGGAGGCCGGGGAAGTGGAAGGGCGAATATAACCCTGTTGAATGACCTCGGCAATGTACTCTTCCATAGCTTTCCTTTCGGGAAGTGAAAGAGGATATATGCATCCGTGAGGTAGCGGTTCCCCAGGAAGTAGCTCGATCGCACAATCCCAAGGACGATGAGGTGGTAGCCGAGATGCCCGTTTAGGGCAGAAGATGTCCGCAAAGGAGGAGTACTGAGGAGGTATCTCTACCGACTGATGTCCAATGGGGGTCTCGATTGACGTAGTTTGGAGTTTCAAGGGTTGAATTTTTAACGGTAGTGTAGGGAAACAGGAGGGAGTGCAGTTCCTTCCCCACTTAAGGAAACGGGGAGCGCCGAGGAAGCGGCGGCWGCGCTGGCGGCGTCCTGTAATGGCGGCGGTGGTGTAGCTTGCAATGCTAGGCGAAGCTAATTCGCTAGCTCCAGTATCGGGTTTGGTTCACTCATCCTCGGTTGTGTTTAACTGGTCCGGGCTTCTGTAACAGACGGACTGCACAACAAGGTTAGTAATAGGATGAGTGATTTTATTTCGGCTSTGAGAACCACAGAATGAAACACAGGCGGGAAATGGTACGGGAAGCAGGTTAGCTATGGAGGGTTTTCTGAATCACCGGAAAGGATCACTTTTATTCTTGCTGCGTGAAGAAGGGTAGACAAGGCGCACAAACGGAGGTGACAGCAGAGAAGGAATTTCTCGTGACCGGGATACCGTGACCGAGGTCCTTTCTGGGAACAAGAACAAAGGTAAATTAGTCTCTTAACAAAACGTCTTCTTACTTGAAGATGGCGGTTGAGTCCACTTTCGTATTTACGAGCCCGGACACTGACTGATGCACGGTGTGTGGTTTTTATGGATTTCCATTGATTGGAGACAGGTGAAGGTGATTAGAACTCCGGAGATAAAGGGCGTGGTGTCTGATTGAGTTCAGAGCCTGACCTGACTGTGACAGTAAGACGCTTCTGACATTGTTTGTTGTTCTGTCTGCGTGTGGTGGCTCTTGACTCCAGCCTCAGTTCACTAATTGTGAAAGTCCCCAACACTTTGAAATGGCCTGACAATCCTCTCCAGGCTGCGGTCATCCCTACTGCTTGTGTCAGGTCAGCAGTTTTTCCCATGATTGGGCTTCCTACTTAACCAGACTGAGAGATCATTTAAAGGCTCAGGAACCCTTTGCAGGTGTTATGGCTTAATTAGCTGATTGAGGGGGACATTTTAAGCCTGGAATATTGAACCTTTTACCAATATTCTAATTTTCTGAGATTGTGGATTTGGGGTTTTCATGAGCTGTAAACCATAATTATCTCAATTATGACAAATCACAGCTTGATCTATCTTGCTTTGCATGTAATGAGTCTCATATAGTATATTGGTTTCACCTTTTAAGTTGCGTTACTGAAATAAATAAACTTTTGCAGAATATTCTAATTTTTTGAGTTTCACCTGTATATAGTGTACAATGGGAATTTATGGCTCTCACAGACCTGTAAGTTCTTCTTTAAGAGACTCATCTGTCCTCTACTTGTTACCTGTATAAATGGCATCTGTTTGAACTTATCAGAATAAAAGTTGGCCTGTCCATAACCTCAAACAGTCACACTCCAAACTCCACTATGGCCAAGGCCAAAGAGCACCAGAAACATATGCTCATGAAAGCTCATGAAATAACTTTTACACACATACAAACACAAAATAAAGGATGCTTTCTGTACACACACCTGGCACACTGTTATATTAAACAGTACATGTGCGCACTAATGTTGACTATATGAGTGACACTTGCACACTCAGACCGAGAATGTGAGACGATTACCCATAATTCAGCAGTGCACACGCAAGAGATAAGAACCATTGGCTCAGTTTTGATCATATGGCACTTAGCATCAAAACAAGAAGCACGCATGCGTGCCACATGATAAACGATGAGACTTAGCAATCGTGAATCAAGACACGCTCATTAAAATAAAATTTTTGCCCATCTTGCAGAACGCTCACATACTGGCTTACTCGCAATCCAAGGTTTCACTGTATCTCTGTATGTCTTGCTAAAACATCAGAATCGGAATCAGAATCGGGTTTTATTCGCCGAGTATGTTGAGACACACAAGGAATTTGGTTCCTGCTGGTTGTACAAACATAAACACTGTACAAGTAATTACACAGTAGTTACACAACGTATTGCTTTTGATTAAATAAGGTGGGAGGGTCCTGAGTATGTGCAGTATAGTGTACATAAGGGGGATTGAAAGGTAGGGCAAGTAGCCTTGTGTGCATCATCATGTACTATACTAGGTAGTGCAAAAACAAAGTAAAATCGTGGTCGTGAAGTAATGTGCATGAAGGGAGTTTGATGGAGACATGGTGGTGCTTTTATACAATAATTACAGTATGATACTGGATGATTGATTTGTGCAAATAGCAATATTTAAAGACGGTTGTAAGACAGTACCGCAAATAATGATTTAAGGATGATTGTAAGCTCCAGTTCAACTGTTTATGTGGGTGATTGCTTGCGGAAAGAAACTGTACCTGAGTCTGGCAGTTTTGGCGTGCAGAAAAAAAAAAAAACGTTTGCAAATTAATCTCAGCATGTGACACTGACCAAGGTATAGCACAGAACATCCATAACTATTGAAGAGGTCAAAATTATAACAGAGAAATTATATAATAAAACTTTAGCAGACGTACTGTAGCTTATAGTCTACTTGCAATAGACTTGCAATAAGTAAACATATACTTGAGAGATTTATTTGTGCTAATACATCCCTTTTCTACTGAAACTGAGCTCCTTAACACAGACTGATGAAATGTGTGTAAACCTTGCAGGTAGTCTGTGGTTATCTTTGTGACAGAGGCTGGCAGAAACATTCTTTATTTTAATATTCAATCTGAGAGATTTCTATTATTCTATATATTTCTATATATTCATTCATGATTCATTTGTTTGGAGCGTATGACTGGGACACACTTCCAGTTTCTTAACTGTAGCCTAAAGGTAAACCGATTAAACAAATCACTCAAAATCACTACAGGTCTTTTGTGTGAGGAGACACACCAGTCCCACTGTGTGAAGGAAGATCCATGAGCAGGATACACTTTAGAGAAAAGCTGTGGAGGTGAGAGCCTGCTCACATTCAGGGCATCAATAAAGATGTTGCAATTCCTGAGCTAAGAAACAACCAGTGGAGCTCTCTGGTGAACTCAGTCTTCTTAAAGAAGAGATTGCAGATTGCCAGTTCAAGGTTGTTGTTTTTTTTTTTTTTGACTGTGGAATATATTGTCCTGATAGACATGGTTATCTATCCAGTAGCGGGTTGAGTGTATACCTTTTGGCCCAGTATTACTAAGCTCTTTCCAATAAGGGGATGAGTGCTATGATTTGTCTGTGCATGCTCTCCCTGCATTGCTTTTTGTTAATAAGGAAAAGGCCTCCTCATGCCCACACACAGTACCTGGTTTATTCTCATATGCAGAGACAAACATTTTGGCAGGTTAATATTTCTATCCTTAAGCACACAGTAAACATCTACAGTTATCTAAAGTCCTTACCTGATGTTCTGTAGCAAAAGCTTCATCATGTCAAGAACAGAGTCTTCTGGGATGATCACATGTAGAGATTGTGACTGTTGAGTTCATTGTCTATGATTTTCCCTGTGATGACTGTACCTGTTACTTCTAGCTCTTTCTTGTATTGGGTGATCCTTAGATCTTAGCATCATGTTCGGACTAGTTGTAAGGTTTTGTAATATGATGAGGCAGGGGTGTTGTTAGACAAACTTAGATCACATTTTTTTTTCTTTCTTGAGTGACATGAACTTCTCTTCTTCAGTGCACTGTTACTGCTACTGCCACCTGCTGCTGAAACTCAAGTAAGTCAAGTAGGCTTTTATTGTCATTCCAACCATATCCAGTTAGTACACAGTGAAAAGAAACAACGTTCCTCCAGGACCAGGGTGCTACACACATACAACAACATAAATTTACAACATACATTTTTACATTTTTAAGTTAATCTATAACAACGAACAAATTTCTATACAAAAATACACAATAGACAAAGTGCACGTGCAAATAGTGCAAACAAAGAGGTACATGACAGACACAACAATGTAACACATAACAGTCCTTTTTTGATGAAGTATGAATTGAGGTAGTGGGAAGAGCAGCAGTAAACAGTTTACATTTTGACAAGAGTATCGTGTGCAAACAGCAGTCAAACTGCTGTACAGGTGCAATTTTCTGTTTCTCAATAATAAAAATTAATAATAAAAAACATGCCAAACAATTATTGTATGAATTGAGAATTTAAAACAAAGCCAGACTCAACTACACTGGATAATTGAAGACTGAGATGATCACCAGTCTTTTAACTGTCTATAAATGTCCAGTTTCAGCAAATCTGTGATCATGATCGACTCAGATTCATGTTCTTGTCTGAGGAACCTGATGTGGGCTTCTGATGTTTGTAGCCCAGACACCTCAGTATATAATGTTGATTAAGTGACTACAGACTTCCTGTCAGTTCAAACCAGTCTGGTCTCTGGCTCTGTCCTTTGATCTCGCATATGTACAAGTTGTTTCAGGCCGCAGGACTCTTGTTGTTTTAGCACCATTCTGTATATACACTAGACACTTTTGCATGTGAAAAGCGCAGGAGATCTGAAGTTTCTGAAAAACTCAAATCAGTCTAACAGGCACCAAGCACCAAGCCAGTATGAACATGAACTGAAACAATCTGCATGATTCTGCATGTCCTGTCATGCTGTCAAGCCTCAGTCCTGATTCTTCCTTCATGTACTGAAAACCATGTTTTACCACCAAGACAATGTTTAGCTGCACACTGTTGTAAATGAAAATATGACTTTAACAGAATGGACCTCACCTGTGCCATTGTCATGCACAGGGCATTCAGGGACGAGAGTCAGAACTCAGGCAGGAGATGTAGCTCTCATCTGGATCAGTCGTCATGTCACAGTAATCAAACAGAGACCATCACTGTCCCATCCTCATCCCCAAGTTGTTATCCAGCAAATTATAATAATTTTTTTTGGATCTGATCTGAGCATGAGATGACACAGGAATCGGGAGACTTGGAGCCAGGGTTCAGCTGGAGAAGATCATTTTATTCTGTGCGCATCAGTCAGCCTAGGGAATGGAATCCAAAACATGAATGGCAAAACACCTATTTTATACAGAAAACATCAACCCAAGGCCAAGAAAAGAAAAACAATAGGAGAAGAACACAATCAAGGTCATAAACATGATGTGAGAAATGAATAAACAAGGAGAGAGTTACAGAGATCACTCTGATATGAATTAAATTTGAATGATTGTGCCATATTCATATTAAACATTAGAGAAAATTGGAAATAAATCTCTCAACACACACTGCAGCGCACTGGCTGTGGCGTGCACACTGCTGATATTTTAGTTCGATTGTGTTGCTTTGACATTGTAGACGTGAAATGTAAAATGTTAGGTGTCTGCCTCATTTAACGGCAGCGAGTGGTGCCATGGTCAGACAACATTTTCTCAGACTTCATCGAGTCAAGTTAAGTCAAGGCTTTTTATTGTCATTTCAACCATATACAGTTCAGTAATCAGTGAAATGAAACAATGTTACTGCTGGACCAATGTGCTACATATATCCACCACATAAACGAATAACATAAATAAACAAAACTAGTAATCTAGTAGGTGTCCCAGCTAACTCCCTTCAGACGTGACTGTAAATTTGTAATACTGTGTTTCACCATAACATGGGGCGCTGTTTCACTCACTATAAAATACAATCAGCAACGGCACAGAGGAGTTTAATACAGACACAAAACTGTTAAACTAATTTTATTTTTATAAATAAAAAGACTTTTACTGTCTGAACACACCACTGTGTTTGACTGAACTACTTTCACTTGTATTGGAGTAACATTTAATCAGAAGGATGTTCAGTTGGAACCAGATATTTACATCATAAACTTTTTTTCTTTACTGTCAAACATTAAATCAGAATACATTTTTCTGTTCTAGATTAATACATATTAACATATTTGTACATTTGTTAAATGTCAGAATCAAGTGAGGGAGACATTTAATGCATTTATTTTATCATGGTCATCAAAGTCAGAAGTATTCATACTGTAAACTTTTAAGTTTTAAGTAATTGTGTGCATGTTTTTTTTTTTGTTTTATTTTTTTTAAAGAAAACTCCACATTCTGAGTTTAAGAAAGTTCTGATAGGTTAATTGATTCCATTTGAGTTAATTGGTGGCACACCTGTGGATGCATATAAAGACACATCTCAAACACAGAGCCTCTTTCTTTGACATCATGGGAAAATCAAGGGAAATCAACCAAGACATCAAGAAAAGAATTGTGGATGTCCACAAGTGTGGCTCATCTTTAGGTGCAGTTTCCAGATACCTGAAGGTCCCACCATCATCCGTTCAGACAATAATATGCATGGCACAACCATCATACCGCTCAGGAAGGAGACGGATTCTGAGTCCAAGAGAGAAAAGTTTTTTTTGGTGCAAAATGTGCGAATCAACCCCAGGACAACAATAAAAGACCTTGTAAGGATGCTGGCTGAAACTGGTAAGACAGACTCATTAGCCACAGTAAAATGAGTCCTGTACCACAATGAGCTGAAAGGTTACTCTGGGAAGAGAAAGCCATTACTTCAAAAATACCATAAAAATGCCAGACTACAGTTTTCAACTGCACATGGGGACAAAAATGTTAATTTCTGTGTCCTGTGTCCTGTGATCTCACAAAACTTTTAAAATTTTACTGTTCAGCCATAAGGATAAATTGTAGATTTGGAGGAGAAAGGGCAAAGCTTTAAATCTTGGGCACAAATGGGTCTTCCAAATAGACACTGACTCCAAGCATACCTCCAAATTAGTTACAAAGTGGCTTAAGGACATAAAGTCAAGGTATTGAAGTGGCCATCACAAAGCCCTGATCTCAATCCTATAGAAAATTTGTGAGCAGCACTGAAAAGCCTACAAACCTGACCCAGTTACACCAGTTCTGTCAAGAGGAGTGGAACAAAATTCCAGCAAACTAATGTAGAAAGCTTGTGGAAGGATACGCAAAACGTTTGGCCCAAGTGAAACAGTTTTAGGGCAATTCTACCAAATACTAAGGAAGTGTATGTATACTTCTGACTTTGATAAAAGTGATTTTAAAAAATACATACAAATTCTCCCTCGCTCGATTCTGACATTTAACAAATCCAAAAATTTGTTGATATTTATTGATCTAAAACAGTAAAAGTGTACTCTAATTTAATGTTTGACAGTAAAAAAAAAAAAAAAAAGTGTTATTCTGAAGTGTATGTGAAGATCTGGTTTCAACTGTATACTTTTACTGAGATAAACACATCAGTGTAGTTTGTTTATCTCTGACCGTAAAGTGATTTACTCTATTAACATAATAAATAAAATAAATATGTAAAGCAACAGTAAAAATTGGATTAATATAGAGATACAAATTAATATAATGTCTTATTACTGGTACAAATCAAAAGGTGGTACATTTTTTTATATTTTAAGTGTTGAGTGTTTAGTACCGGCCAACTCCCTATAAGACTCCCTATAAGTGAGGTTAATGATCCTGGAGGATTCTGGGTAACTGAGTTCCCCTGCACGGCTCTCTCACTGCGCACCTCTGTCTCCCTCTGCTGGCAGCCGGTGGTATAGTGCGGTCTCTTACATCAGATTTCGTTTCCCACTAAGCAAAGTATTTCCCACTGAGGATTTGTTAGAGCAGGTTCTCATCAAATAATACATATAAAGTCCATTTATCATAAATAAACAATACCTGAGGCAATATTAGCTTTAAGATATAACTAAACTTTTAACTTTTTTAATTTAATGTCGCCCAGTTATGACAGCCACTTATATATCCAATCATATGTACACACTAATAACACACTCCTTCCCTAAAGAGACAGCACTACACATCATCAGAGGGGAACCAAACTCCTCATGGGGAAACATTCCACAAAGAAGACAGAAGGTGAATAGGAGACTGGCGGACACCTTGCCCTGAAACAGCTTTAGCATGTGGATGTCAGATAATTTGTAGCCTGAAAATCAATGTAAAAGTCTGAAAATCTCTCTCTCTCTCTCTCTCTCTCTCTCTCTCTCTCTCTCTCTCTCAGAGATGCATATTCAACAATTATAATTATAAGTGTGAATATTCTTCTTCTTCTTCTTCTTCTTCTTATTATTATTATTATTATTAGTCAGTTGTCACATATGTATCAGAAATGTATTCTAAATTTTTTCGCTCCACAGTCACACCAAAGAGCTTCCATGACATGTGCTCTCCTTACCTTCTTTCCTCCACAAAAATCCCTTCCTTTACCCATTTTCTGAATAAAACTAGCCTTTTCCTGTAAGACCTCTCCTAGTGTTGTGTCTGTGTCTGGGACCTTACACAGTAAACTGGAGACAGGATCATTGGCAGCCAAGGCTCATCTACTGTAAATGCTCAAGCTAATGCTAAACCTAAAATCATCTCAAACTGGTTTGTTGAACATGACAATGAGGTCACCGTTCTCCTCCACAGTCACCCGATCACAGTCCACTACAGCACCTTTGGGATGTGGTGAAACAGGAGATTCGCATCATGGATGTGAACCAAAGCAATTGTGTCAGGTTTAAAAGAAGAGCTTCTGAAATAAGTTTTAAGTTGAATTAAAAGAGGAAGTTCTTGCTTGTTGTGTCTGCTGCACCTTAATGCACTTACTGTTGAGTAATTATATGTGATGCGTCACATACAATCCCAGCATCAAAAGAACCAGTCACTAACATGTCAGTCACAGAGCAACCCGGTGACAGACAGGTGATAGGAAGTACATTGGCATTATTCTGTTTAAACAACAGTATTTCAGCAGACACGATGTTTGGATCTATATTCGCCTGGATACAGGCTATAGCAGGTGTTAACACACAAGGAGTCAGGAAGCACAGTGATGTGGCTGTTCTCAGGGCACAGGAATCTTCTCATCATATTACAATACCTTACGAACTGCATGATGATATAATTTTAATACGAACCAAAATCTATTAGGAATGTTCCCAGCACCTTGTTGAATTAATGCCATGAAGAATTTATTCAGTAATAAAGGCAAAAGTGGGTCCACTCAACTTCAGAAAGCTTGTAGGAGCATACCTGAAACGTTTGGTCCAAGTGAAACAACTCATCCTGCTACTTCTATCAGCAATCACACGATCAATACACAACAGGAAGTCAGTTCATACACTATTATGGACTGGAACGTCACCTGTCCAGGGAGGACGCCACCTCGTGTCCCTGGTACCCTGTACAGGATCAGCACTATAGAGAATGAGTGTGAGAGAGAGTCAGGTCAGGCATGCCCATGCATTCTTGTCTTCTAGTCATTCTAGAAGAAGCTAATCTTGTTCCAGAACTAACCAGGCTTTTGATAAAGGTACATTTACACTCATGATGGCGTCTCTTGACTGTCGACATTGACACTCCTGCCTCAAACAGTGTGTTCTCAACTCGGCTAGATGTTGTTGCTTCATCAAGGAAACAATTTGGGGATCTTTAGTTGTCTTCCATGATTCTTCAGGCCTATAATTAATCGGTTTGAGTATTTACTTTTTTTCTTAATTGTCTTAATTACCATTTTAAATATTTGCAGTCTATGTAGATAAGTTATTAGAGGGCCAGTCTCTCCAAGTCATTCTAATCTGACCCTATGGGGCAGTGGTGGCTCAGTGTCTTAAGGCTCTGAGTTACGAATCGGAAGATCGGTGGATCGGCCAGGTTGCTGCTGTTGGGCCCTTGAGCAAGGCCCTTAACCCTGTCTGCTCCAGGGGCGCTGTAAAAAATGGCTGACCCTGCGCTCTGACCCCGGCCTACTAACAAGAAGCTGGGATATGCGAAGAATAAAGAATTTCACTGTGCAGTAATGTATGTGTGACCAATAAAGGCTGACTTAAACTTAATAAACCAATCAATAAATCTAGAAGAGAAATGGCAAGAAGAGTTTCCCAGCAATCAGAAAATATTCTAAAAGATGTACAACAGAGTTTCTTTTATTGTTCACTATACATTTTGTTATTGTTCAGGAAATGTTTTTTTTTTTTCCTGCATTCATCAATACATCATGTTTAACACGTGACATCAGTAAAGTCTGTTCAGTTCTGCAAGGAAATTGCACAACTCAAGGACCAAATAACAGTCACACAGACTTTTCTTAAGTCATTTCAGCTGAGAGTGTAGTGACCTGTACATGTATACAATAATGTTCACACCCACACTGGGGCAAAATACTATCTACAGTAAAGTACAATATTATAGGCAGAAAACAAGACAACACACACAAAAAAAAAAAAAAAAAACTAAACAATCCTCAAAAGTATGACTTTCCTTGGTGATAGACACTCTCTCTGATCAGTTTACAAAACCTGTGTAAAGTGACAGAACAAACTCAGATCAAAATACGGCCTCCGGACACTGAATATGATATAAACCACGGGTCATCAAGTCCAGTCCGGTGTCACAGCTGATTCATCTAATCTGTTATGATCACCAGATTTGGTGGGTGTATTTAGACGTTGGTGAATTACAAATCGTGCTGGACCCGGGCCCTCCAGGACTGGAGTTAAAGAACCCTGATGTACAGTAGACCTTCATTTCAAGTATAAAACCAGGAAACTTTTTTTTCCCTAACAGAGCATGTACTAAGTTTTGCATGTACTTTAATATCAAACCAGGAGTACCAACATTAGCACTTAAAATTGTGTGATCATTATTATAAAAATAGCTAAGGTTAATACTTTACATTCAAGCAGCTTTCCTTTGGTTACAGCTCAGGACAGGAGAACAATGCATGTCAGATAAACTACACGAACATTCATCAACATAAAAAAACACTGAAATAGCTTCGTGTAGCTTCGATTCAATTAGATGCAAAATTGAATCTTTTTCTCCATGAATAGGAAATAGCGAAATGCTGGGCGAGGCACTATAGAAGGTAACAGGGAATAATAGGAAAGTAAACACATTATTATGGGATGTAGTCCGACTGATCAGTAGCCAGAACATTCTGAATATACAACAGTGCAGCAGGTTTACAAAAGTCTGTCTCGCAGAAGTCCAACCATTCAGTTTCTTTGGTCATCATTTTCATAATTAAAACAACACTTTTAATTCTGTAGTCTCATATGCGAGGTCCTAAACTCCATCCTCATCCCCCTCTCCTCTCCTTGTGTCTCCTAGAAGTACAGACAGACAGAAACAGGATGAGCTCTGAGCTGAGACTGAATGTCGCTTCAGGCTTTTCTGATGGATTTTCACTCCACACACAGATTTCCATTCCATATTACACTGTAAACTACATCATGTCTTACTCTCTCAGTTCAGCAGGACGACACACACAGTCACACTTTATACGCTTGTGGTTGGAGAATCGTCGTCAGCGGCTGTAAAACAGACAAATCATTATTAGTTTCAATCTGGATTAACACAGGAAGTAAAAGTAAAAAGAAAATCTGACCTGTTCCTAGTAAGATACACACATGAACATGGCTTCTCACAGACTACAGAAAGAGCAAACATGTCACACTTGGACAAGTAATTATGAATGGAGGAGTAGTTTCAAAATGATCCCTGAAATTCTTTGAAAATTCAATGATGATGAATTGACTAGACAATAAACTGACATTATCATCATTCTTATTTTAATAAACAGCTCACTTTTTTTCACTTAAGATCTGATCTCTCACATGGCCTCTCTGGACTCCAGATGACAAAAGAACTTTACTCCCTGATTAGAGCTGAACACTGTATTTTATGTATTTTAAATATCATTAGAGTATTAAAGGCTTACTGTCATTTACTAAAGAGTGGGCTCTGTTCTGTGAATAGAAGATACCTGTTCCTGTCATCCTCCAACCAGATTTCCTCTTCTTCCAGGCAATTCCAGCACCAACCGCGACAAGAGCGACGAGAACGATGAGAACTACGGATACAAAAGCGATGATCGGTGCTCCGCCTGATCCTCCGTCTGACCCTCCACCTGTTAAATCAGCACAGAGTCTTTATTATCTGCTGCAGCAAGAAATCAGCTTTCACTCTCTACAGCTCTAGTTTATTAGGACCTTTTGGTACTTCTCGCACTAACTCCTTCTCCAAGCTGCTGTGCTGAACCACGCAGGTGTAGGTGTGTCTCCACAGCTTCATGCTTGAGACTTTCAGAATGCTTCTCTTCTGGAAGCTTCCATCCTGGTTGGGTAACGTCTCTCTGAGCGCCACGTCCTCATGCACGTCCTCTCCGTCCTTCTGCCAGGTGATGTTTAGTGRTTTGGGGAAGAAACCTGTAGMGWGACACACCRCCTCTGGAGAAGGAGACGAGTGTTTCTGGAACACTGACACCTCGGGAACAACTGCAGAGACAGAAATATTACAACACTGACAGTATTATTAATGTACTTTAGAAAGAACACAATATGCACGTGTGCTGTAGGGACCAAGAATGTAATTACTCTGTACATGTTAGGCTCATTGTGTGTGCGTGTGTGTGTGTGTGTGTGGTGGGGGCAGGGTGGTGGGTGACTACTTTTGCAAGGCACTGTATATGGGAGTGACATTACAAAAATGTTGAATTCTCAAAATGAGCGTATTATTTTTTGGCCATAGAAACAACCGAAAACCACCAGAAAAACACAATCATGTGTATATGTGCATTTCTTTACCTGTATGACTCATTTTTTGCTCAGTCAAGTTTGTAAGTTCAAATTATAAAATTTGATTATAGTTAAAATTCAGTTCATCATTGTCACGGTTACTGCTTGCCGGACAAATAGTGACACGAAAGCAGAGGGGAAAGTAACACAAAAGACTTTATTGATATCTAAAACACTGGGAACAAAAGGAACAGAAACCAGGATAAACTAACTATAAACATTACAGACAGAGACAGACAGACTAGGAGACATGGAGCTAAACAACACAGAGCCAGGAAGAACACAGAGAGCAAGGCGAACACATACCAGAACAAACAGTAAACCTCGACGAACAGATGCAAGACAAGGACAAGACAGAACTGAGGAACATTTATAATCAAACTAATTAGCAACCTCAGTTCAGGTGAGCGTGACATCACCTGACTGAGGTGCATTCTGGGGTCTTGAGTCCAAAACTACAAATGAAAAACAAACACACAAAATGGAGTCAGTGGGCGCTTTGGCGCCCTCTGGTGGTGTCCCGTGACAATCATATTGCTTACGTGCTGAAAAAAGAATATGTCACTCTATACTGCTCAATCCTCAGCCCCATATATGTTTATTAAAAGAACAACAAAAACGGCAAAACAAAAATGGCTAAAATGCTCTGGGTTTTAATGGCTACAGACAACAGCTCATTTGTCTCCAGTTTTTGCCAAAGTATACACTCATTTCCTACCACAAAGTAATGCATAAGCTACACACTAAGTGAAACACTGCTCTATCGGGAAACTTCTTTAACAATGAATGTCTCTCGAGCACGCACACTAACGGAAATCACTGCTATGAAGTAAAAATAAAACAACTTAACCTGCACTTTATTTTTTAAAAGAATCTCGACAGGATTTCTTTTAGCGTGTGTGTGTGTGTGTGTGTGTGTGTGTGTGTGTGTGTGTGTGTGTGAAGGCGAGATGAGGAGGTGGAGGCACACACTCTCTAATGACTCGACAATTACCCATAATCCCACAACGTGAGAGAGAGAACCACTGGCCCAGTTGTGATAACGTGACGCTTGGCAGACAAAACGCATATCAAGACCTCGCTCGTTTAACAAGTTAAAATTTATTAAAAGATTTTACTCGTCTTGCAAAATGCTTGCAGACAGAGTTACTCGCAATTCAAGGTTCCACTATACTGAAGTGACAAAGCACAGATTAATACAGTCTTTAAGTCTTTAACACTTAAATCGTAGCTCATATAGAATTGCAAGAGGTTGAGTGTTATAGCTATATATGATGTTATGTATTCATATGGAGGAATGAAAAAGCTTGATGTCAATACAGTACATTATCGCAGGACCTGTCGAGGCTTCATCACTTTTACAAACTTACAATATTTTTCACTGCTGTTGCCGGCCCACACTGTACCTGTGCAGTGCTAGCAATTAGTATTACTGTTTAACGAACATTACATGTTTATTAGTTTATTAGTTAATATTACCTAGCACCAGGGGCGGACTGGAACCAAAAGTGACCCTGGACTTCCTGGCCCACAGGAGCCCACCACATCACACATCATAATACATTGGCTCATTAAAGTGGAGATTAATTTTTAACACAACAAAAATATAACGCTATATAGAAACAAATGCTATTTAAACATAGTATTTGAAGTATTACTGAACATATACTGGATCATATTTGTAAATAAAAGAAACAAAGGAAAGAACATTAAGACATACAGTATAAAACTAGAAAAAATATATTTTAGCTGGTCAGGGCGTATCATCTTGATGCAGTCAGTGTAAGATATACCACTTATCAGTGTAAGCTGCAAGTGCAACAGCGTCAGTGATGATGAACCAGTGCCTGCTGATGATAACACCTTTCCTGTTATCTAAGCTGGAATAAAATCAGTAGCAGCATTAGCTCATGCTAGTAATTATAATGGTAGTCAATATTAATTCAAAATATTGTTTCTCAGCATTATTTTTAATTAACATTGACTACTATAATAATTAAAACGAGTAATTAGTTCACTATCCTTTTCACTCGGCTCGGGTAGAGGAGGGGAGAGGTGTTGTTCATCATCAGCAGGCACTGGTTCATCACTGATGTTTGAGGATGTTTCAGCCTGGCTCACCCTCAGCACCGGAGCCACCCAGGGTTGTGTCCTGAGCCCTTTGCTGCACACTCATGACTGCATGCCAACTCCAACACCTTCAGCAAGCTTGCTAACAACACTGTTGTGGTCGGCCTAATTTATGACAACACTCAGTGTCAAAAGTCCTACCTGGAGGACAATAAAGCCATGTGGAACTGGTGGCAGAGGAACAAACTCCTCCTGAAATTCAGCAAGTCAAAGGAGTTGATAGTATACAGTCATGGCAAAAATTGTTGGCACCCCTGAAATTTTTCCAGAAAATCAAGTATTTCTCACAGAAAAGTACTGCATTAACAGTTGTTTTGCTATACACAAGTTTATTCCGTCTGTGTGTATTGAAACAGAACAAAAAAAGGCAGGAAAAAGGCATGGGCAACAGAAAGAGGAAAACTAAACTGTGTGAGGACTTGAATACCAAAATTGTGGAAAAATATCAACAATCTCAAGGTTACAAGTCCATCTACAGAGATCTAGATTTGCCTTTATCCACAGTGTGCAACATTATCAAGAGGTTTGCAACCCATGACACTGTAGCTAACCTCCCAGGGCGTGGACAGAAGAGAAAAAATAATGAATGCTTGTAACGCAGGATAATCCAGATGGTGGAGAAGCAGCCCCAAACAAGTTCCAAAGAAATTCAAGCTGTCCTGCAGACTGAGGCAGTATCAGTGTCAGCGCGAACTTTCCATCGACATTTAAATGAAATGAAGCGCTATGGCAGGAGACCCAGGAGGACCCCACTGCTGACATAGAGACATAAAAAAGCAAGACTACAGTTTTCCAAATGTACTTGAGTAAGCCAAAATAAGAAATCTGTGTTTGTGGCCAGGGCCTTATGTCTTTTAGCAGGACAATGACCCCAAACATACTTCAAAAAGCACCCAGAAATGCATGGCAACAAAGCGCTGGAGAGTTCTGAAGTGGCCAGCATCTAAATCTACAGTAAAGTCCAGATCTAAATCCCATTGAACACCTGTAGAAATTGCTGTTGGGAAAAGGCGCCCTTACAATATGAGAGACATGGAGCAGTTTGCAAAGGAAGAGTGGTCCAAAATTACTGGTGAGAAATGTAAGAAGCTTATTGATGGTTATAGGAAGCGACTGATTTCAGTTAATTTTTCCAAAGGGTGTGCAACCAAATATTAAGTTAAGGGTGCCAACAATTTTGTCCAGCCCATTTTTAGAGTTTTGTGTGACATTATGTCAAATGTGCTTTTTTCCTAACTTTTTTGTTTTGTTCCAATATACACAAAGGAATAAACGTGTATAGCAAAACATGTGTTAATACAGTACTTTTCTGTGAGAAATACTTGATTTTCTGGAAAAATTTCACGGGTGCCAACAATTTTGGCCATGACTGTACTTCAGCACAAGGACCAAGGCCAGGAAGGTATTGAAGGACCTCAGCTACCTTTCTTTCTGCTACTTGTGGTCAGGAAAGCAGTTCCACTCCCTGAAGGCCAGCATAGAGAGTGCAAGGAGGAGCTTCTTCCCCACCAGAACTCAACAAAGGCCAAAATTAATCGATTTACCTGTTTCATACAATACACAATACATTTTGCAGTTTGCTCACTGCTCATTTGCACATAAAATGAAGACTAACTTGCGCTTAAACACTATATTTTTGTATTTTTGTTTTTATATAAACACTATATTTTTACATTTCCATACATTTATATTTTTATACCATTAAACTTGTAAATGCTGTTCTTGTGTAATTAAATTTTCTATTTAATTAAATTTAATATTGTAACAATTTCCAGCTTAAAATGTAATTTTTATTGCAATTCTTTATCTTAGTTTATCTTTAGTTTAATTGTATTTTAGTGCAGTATTTTCATTCTACTTTAATGTTTTATAATTTAGGACAACGTCATTTCACTTTAGATCATACTGCATATGTTGTGTATGTGACAAGTACGATTTGAATTTAGTTATTTTTTCGCCTTACCTGGAAAGAAAAGTGATAAAGCCTCATTTGGATTGCAATTTTTACACAGAGTTAAATCTCTAAATTTGACATGTTTACTGTCCTGATGAAGAAATCTTTGAGAGTTGTCACAGCTTTTAGTCACAAGGCAAGCTTGCCTGCTTTCTTTGTTAAGGTGAATAAAGCGAGTTTGACCAGATAAATGTTTGGAATTCTGAACAAAAAATTTAATGTTAATAAAAGTTAAATGTATTTAAGTAATCAGCAGTCTTTCTTTGGCCTTTCCTCATCAGACTTTAGAATACTCTTTAAAGTGGTGGCATTCCCAAATTATACATTGTGCTGCACAATTTGATTTAAAAAAAAATCATACTGCGATTATTTTGATAAATATTGCATCTGCAACTTAACCTGTGATATATAACTATTAAATGTGTCATTTTTTTTCATATTTATCTAGTAGGCACACAGCCAGCATCTCATCAACAGTGACTTGCTCAAACAAAAGAAGAGAAGGCAACTCACATTCAGTATTCTGTTCTGTATACATACAAGCTAAAATCAGACATGTACTCCCTATACTTCAGGACCATATGGAACGTCTTACTGACATCATGCTCTACCACCACTTGCCGTACCCTGCAGCCTATCCAGACGATGTGGTCATCCATTAATGCAGTTGGGAAGACCACTTCCACCACCTCTGAAAGGTCCTCAAAAACCTCAGAATAGTTGGGCTAACCAAAGAAGTGTCATTTGAGACTGACAACAGTACCAGTACAGAGTAAAAAAAAAAAGAGTAGAAGCAGTTCACATCCACTCAGAGTCCACAACAAATGCCTTTTAGGGGCTAGCGAGTTACGATCACAGTTTTGTACCTAACTCCTCTGTGGCAGTACCTGCTCAGGAAAAAGATGCAGTAGACCGCGAAGACGGAAAAGTCATTCCAAAGACTGAAGACCCACCTCACCAGTTACCCCATCCTACTTAACCCCAACTTTAACAGTCCCTTACTGGTGCAGTACATTCAATGCCTCAGAAAACTAGCTCAGAGCCATCCTTTCCCAAGATTAACGGTAAAGTAAGATGTGAGTGTATGTAAATTGGAAGAACCAGCAGAACAGAAATATGCTTCCAATGAGTGAGGAGGCCTTGACATTAAATGAACTGTAGGATGCCACTTCACACTGGTCACCAACCCCGCTCCCCTACAGAGTATGGAAAGCATTAAAAATGACAAGCTTCGCATGCTCTGCTGGTTTCTCTCAGTACAGGACTACTCATTCTTAATCCTGCAAAGAGCCAGAGCACAGCATGGCCATGCAGACCATAATCCAGACGTTATGCTCTCTTCTCATTACTGTACTCGGTACGAGCTCAAAGGTACGTTCTGGGTACATGACTCACAGATCTCTCTCTGTGTATTTACTCCTACAAACTCCAGAGCAAACCTCTAAGAAGGGCCCGTCACTGAAGCTCAAACACCTCCTCTGCTTCCTCACTATTCAGTCTCGGCCTGCCTCAACATGCCGATGCTATAATTTAACACCCAGAAACTGCACCCTGTTTAACCTGCTCATCTAATCCTCGTTTCTGAATCCTCCTCATTAAGTGATTCACTGTTTGTTTTTTTCCTTTGATAAAAACACATTTTACCTTTTTGGACCTGTTGTCCCTGTGCACAGGTGTTCTGACCTGCCCCACTAAAAGCTTTATCCTGGACTAACAGAAAACCATCATTGACATCCTCCATAAGGAGGGAAAGCCTCAAAATGTAATTGTGAAAGAAGTTGAATGTTCCGAAAGTGCTGTATCAAAATTGTTTAATAAAAAACTATGTGGAAATTAAAAGTGTGGAAGAAAAAGGTGCACAAGCAGCAGAGATGACTGCAGCCTGGAGAGGATTGTCAAAAAAAGGCCATTCAAATGTGTTGGGGACTTTCACAAGGAGTGGACTAAGGCTGGAATCAGTGCATCAAGAGCCACCACACACAGACGGATCTTGGACATGGGCTCCAAATGTTGTATTCTTTTTGTCAAGCCGACAGAACTGGTCAAGCCGGCAGAACTGGTCTGTTGCTCAGTGATCCAAAGTCCTCTTTTCTGATGAGGGCAACTGTTGCATCTCATTTGGAAACCAAGGACCCAGAGTCTGGAGGAAGAATGGAGAGGCACACACTGCAAGATCTTTGAAGTCCAGTGTGAAGTTTCCACAGTCTGTGTTGATTTGGGGAGAAATGTCATCTGCTGGTGTTGGTCCACTGTGCTGCATTAAGTCCAGGGTCAATGCAGCCATCAACCAGGAGATTCTAGAGCACTTCAAGCTTCCTTCCACATACGAGATTTATGGAGATGCTGACTTAATTTTTCCAGCAGGTCTTGGCACCTGCCCACACTGCCAAAAGCACCAAAACCTGGTACAATGACCGTGGGATTACTGTGCTTGATTGGCCAGCAATTTCATCTGACCTGAACCTCATATAGAGTCTATGGGGTATTGCCAGGAGAAGGATGAGAGACATGAGACCGAACAAAGCTTCCATGCCACTCCACATTGAGGCAGTAATTGTTGCAAAAAGGGCCCAAATCAAGTACTGAGTACATTTGCATACTTATACTTTTCAGAGGTCTGGTATTGTTCGATGTACAATCCTTGTTTTATTAATTGCATGCAATATTCAATTTTTTTTAGATTTTGGATTTGGGGTTTTCATGAGCTGTATGCCATAATCATCTCAATTATGACAAATCATGGCTTGAACTATCTTGCTTTGCATGTAATAAGTTTATCGCATATATTAGTTTCACCTTTTAAGATGTATTACTGAAATAAATTAACTTTTGCACGATATTTCATTTTTTCCGAGTTTCTCCTGTATATATACAAATACAGCTGGAATAAAATCGCTCTATTGCGCTGCGGAATAGTGGGTAATCGTCTTCCTTGCTTGGTCTTAGTTTGCATCTCTCACTGATATAATCAATATCCGTGCACACGTGTACAGTTTACTATAACACTGTGACCACGTGTGTAAAGCATCTTTAATTTTGTGTTTTTATGCGTGTGTGTACAGTGCGCATGTATTGTTTATTAGAATAAATATATGTGAGCGCATGTATAGCTAAAACAAGTGTCATTACAACAGTTAAAGATCCATTTTCTCTCTGTCTCAGCCGGCACTGCACTTTGTATGGACGTGAACACCATGCCCCTTCACACATACCCCTCTCCTCCTCTTGCTTTCACACACACGCACACGCACACACACACACATACCTCCTCCTCTCGCCTTCACACACAAAAACATTTTCTCCTCTACACAGAAACACTGCTCTATCTTGATTTTTTTCAAAAGTAAAGTACAGATTAATTTGTTTTATTTTTACTTTATATTTTGTATTAATTATTTTTCTGTATTTATTTTTTTGGTCTGTGTAACAAATAATTTGAGTTTCCATTATTTCTTATGGGAAAACTGGTTTTGGTTTACGAGTTATATCAGTGTTTTGATATATGAGCCCACTTCTGGAACGAATTATGTTTGTAAGCCAAGGGTACTCTATATATACAATTGAAACCAGATATTTACATACACTTCAGAGAAAAAAACTTTTTTTTCTTTACTGTTGAACATTAAATCAGAGTACACTTTTCTGTTTTAGATCAATAAATATCAATATATTTTCTGCATTTGTTAAATGTCAGAATTGAGCGACGTAGAAATTTTATGTATTTTTTTTATCACATTCATCAAAGTCAGTATTATACATACACTAAGTTTATTGTATCTTTAAACAAAAAGAAATCTCCAGATGATTCCATTCTGAGCTTAAGAAACTTCTGATAGGTTAATTGATTCCATTTGAGTTAATTGGTGGCACAGCTGTAGATGCATATATAGTCACACCTCAAACACAAAGTCTCTTTCTTTGACATCATGGGAAAATCAAAAGAAATCAACCAAGACATCAGAAAAAGAATTGGTGACCTCCATGAGTGTGGCACATACTTAGGTGCAATTTCCAGAAGCCTGAAACATCTTACACTCATCCCTTCCGACAATAATACACAGGTGTAAAACTTGTGGAACACTTTTTGGTGTGAAATGTGCGAATCAACCCCAGGACAACAACAAAAGACCTTGTTAAGATGCTGCTGAAACTAAGACAGTGTCATTATCCACAGTAAAACGAGTACTGCAACACCATGAGCTGAAAGGTTACTCTGGGAGGAGAAAGCCATTACTTCAAAACCACCATAAAAAAACCAGACTACAGTTTTCAACTGCACATGGGGTGTCAAAAATCTTAATTTCTGGAGGTATGTGCTGTGGTCTGACGAAATAAAAATGTAACTGTTCGGGCATAAGGGTAAACAGTAAATTTGGAGGAAAAAGGGCGAAGCTTTGAAGCTTCAGAACACCATCCCAACTGTGAAGTATGGTAGTATAAAGTAGTGGAGCTGCTTTGCTGCAGAAGGGACTTGTGCACTTCACAAAATAGATGGCATCATGAGAAAATAAATTTATGTTGATACATTGAAGCAACATCTAAAGAATCACCCAGGAAGTTAAAGCTTGGGCACAAATGGGTCTTCCAAATGGACAATGACACCAAGCATACCTCCAAATTAGCTACGAAGTGGTAAGAGGGCAACAAAGTCGAGGTATTGGAGTGGCCATCACAAAGCCCTGATCTCAATCCCATAGAAAAATCTTTTTGGTCGGCACTGAAAAGGCGAGTGTGAGCAAGAAGGCCTACAAACCTGACCCAGTTACACCAGTTCTGTCAAGAGGAGTGGAACAAAATTCCAGCAAACTAATGTAGAAAGCTTATGAAAGGATACGCAAAATGTTTGGCCCAAGTGAAACAGGTTCGGGGCAGTTCTATCAAATTCTAAGGAAGTGTATGTATACTTTTGACTTTGATAAAAGTGATTTAAAAAAATACATTAAAATTCTACCTTGCACGATTCTGACATTTAACAAATGCAAAAAAATCTGTTAATATTTATTAGGCTAAAACAGAAAATGTTTACTCTGATTTAATGTTTAACAGTAAAGAAAAATGTTTTTGTGTTTTTTCCAGAAATGTATGACCTGTATGTACTGTATGACCTCCTGTATATAAAAATATATAAATAAAAGTCTGGATGTTGGTCAAAAGTCGCTCTTTCTATGATATCTTTATGCTACAGTTTACAAAAAATACAAATCTGAAATAAAATATAATATTAATGGTCAGTATTGATCCATATAGAAAATATATAATATTTTTTGTCATATTACTCAGCCCTAGTAGCTGCAGCTACAATTACTGTTTATAATAATAATAATAATAATAATAATAATAATAATAATAATAATACCTTTCCTCTCCAGAGTCTTACTGCTGTAAGACATAAACATCTTTAATCGATCGATACAGTCAGTCTCCAGGAAGTCTTTCCAGTATTTAGCCTCAGTGCCTTTAGGATCCCAGTGGTTTATAAAACTCTCAGCTTTATCATTAGCTGGAGTCCAGGTGCCAGTTGTCAGATCCAGACTGATGAAATCTTCTCCATCATAAGCGTACTGTATGTGTCCTCTAGTGGTGCCGTCATCATCCAGCTCACAGCCGTGCATCCTCTGTACTGTATGACCTCCTGCACACAGCAGGTTTAGATGGGTTTCCTTTCCATTTGCACTCAATTCAAATAATTATTGCTCATTTGAAAAGAACAGTGTTACCAAAGACAACTTGAGTGAGCAATAGAACAGCTTAATGTTATGTAGAAAGCAGCTTAAAATCTGAAAGGCCTGTTTCTAACAGAGGTCGGCTACTAAAAACTGCCCTAATTGTTTCATTTCACAGTTTGTTGGCTGGTAGACACTCCAGATACCCACATATACCTAATATAAATATACCCAACTAATATCAAACCAGCCTAAAACGTGTTCGCCTACCCATTTTAAAAATATGTTTATATTTTATATTAATGGCATTTTAATGACACTCACATTCATTAAATGCAAACTGATCCAAAAGTGTGTAGTGTAATCTCTAGTGTGAATGAATACTAGGAAAAAATAATTTCTCTCTATTTTTTTCCTTCTTTAAATTAGCATATACACGGACCGGTCCAAAATTAAAAATAATTAATTGGGTCATAGAAATAACCTAATAATTAATTAGATAATGATAATATAATAATCATATCATATCATAATGATATAATTAGAAATGACCTAATAATTAATTAGATAATATTTATTAATAATAAGACATGTCCAGAGAGAGAGAGAGGGGAAAATAAGTAATGGCAGAAGTGTAGAGGCTAAAATAGGAACTTTGTTGACTGGTAAATAAAGAGAGCTAGTTGATATGATGAAAAGAAAAGCTAGATATACAAGAAACCAAGTGTAAGGGAAGCAAGACCAATAACATTTGGAGGTGGGTTCAAACTGCTTTACTATGGTGCAGATAAGTCCATTTCTAATAGTGAGGTATTAGTGTCATCAGTGCATATGCTCGACAAAAGCTTTCTCTTCATATGAAGGAGAAAGAAGATTTTTGGAGTGAGCTAAACAGTGTTAGTCAGTGGACAGTGCATGTAGGACGGTTTAGAGACTAAGTTAATGAGGCCAGATTAAGATGGTTTGGACATGTGCAGAGGAGGGATGAGGGCTTTATAGGGAAAGAATGTTAGAGATGGAGCTCCCAGGCAGGAAGAGAAGAGGAAGAAGGTATATGGATCTGGTGAGGGAGGACATGTCGGAAGTTGAAGTTATATGGGAACAGAAGTTAGAAGTAGGGGCCGAAAGAAAAAGAAAAAAAATATCATTATAATTATTACTATTATTTTTTTCAGCTTGCTGAAGGTAATGTCTCAGAAAAGCTGGCCACCTGTGCTTTATAGTGATGAAAATAAGTGAACATCTAAAAACTGCATGACCTGGTCAACTATGTAACATTATACCAAGATCACAGTCATCTACCTCAATATCAAACATACTGAAGTGTTACGATACAGTAACCTATTCTAGGGCATTTATTATTTATTTAATAATTATTTTAAAAAACCTATTGTGCCTCATGGTCCATGGCCTTCTTAACAAATACATCAAAGTTCTGTAAAACTGGTTTGTTGTTAATTCTTCCTGGATTACTCATTATATTATACTCCATTCTTCCCATGAGAGACACAGCTACATTTATGTAAATAAAAAATCCTGTACAAAATACTGTTTATAGACCATGTTATTGGAAATAATTTCATTTTTTTGAAACATTAACCTATTATGACATAACCTAGTTATGATGACATGATATTTACTTGACTAATCAGTCTTGTCAACATAGCATGGTGAGTCTACACGCTCTGCCTCACAGAGAAATGAATGAAAAGTACAAGTATATGAGTCATGAGTGTGTTTTACCTTCAGTGGGATTAAGTCTTCTCTTCTTTTCTCGATTCACAATGACCTTGAACCTGTCTTGCTGCTCCGTCATATACTCTGTCTCACTGTCCCAGTAATGTCGATCATCAGCTTCAATCTTTTTCATCCACTCCGTCTTTGGGATCATCTTCCTGATGTTGCTGTCATAGTACACAAACTGCTCCCCATCAACCAGACCAACAGCAATTAATTGCCCATTGACAGTGTAGAGGTACTGCAGAGAGTGTTGTCCTGTAAAGGTTCACATAGATTCAGAGACTAATCACATATAAAACTATAAAATTGCATATATTTTGAAAAACTCAGCATGATGTCACCAACACCTGACTGACTTAGAGACACAGTACTGTATGAAAAATGAAAATGACCATGCAAAAAATAAAGGCACATAAATTCTCCAGCCATGATGACATGCCCAGTCTCATGTTCATACTGCCCCTTGGTATAATGATGATCTGGTGGCCTAGTCAGTGATGCATGTGGTAAGTGAAAGGTGGACCATTTAGTCTGGTCCTATAGGAGAGCGATTGTAGTTCAAATTGCTTGATAAGTGAATGCTGGTTCTAATAGAAAAGGAGTCAGAACACAAAGTGTGTCACAGTTTGTTTCATATGGAGCAGTGTGAAGGATGAGATGGCACCAGGATGCACTATATGAACAAGGTGAGGCAATTGGAGGCAGTGTGATACTCTGGACGATGTTCTGCTGGGAAACCTTGGGTCCCGCCATTCATGTGGATGTGGCTTTAACACCTACAGTACCACTTACCTAAACATTTTTGCAGGATAAGTTACACCCCTTCAGAAAGGTAATGAGTGCTTGAGGAACACAACAAGTTTGAGGTTTTGAATCGGCCGGCAAATTCTCCAGACCCTAATCTGTCTGTGGAATATGCTGGAAAACAAGTCTGATCAATGGAGCCTTCCCAGCCTTCACAGCTGTATTTATACTGAGATTAAATTACACACAGCTATACCATTTACTAATGGGGTGACTTCAGAAGGTAATTGGTGTCACTGGATTTTAGTTAGCGGTATCACAATAAAGTGGACTGAATACAAATGCATGTGCCACTTTTCAGATTTTTTGTTTGTAAAAACATTCAAAAACCATTTATCATTTTCCTTCTATTTCACAACTATGTACCACTTTGCGCTGGTCTCTCGCATAACATCCCAACATTTACATTTGGGATAGTAATGTGATGAATATGTTTGCAAGGCACTGTAGTAACCTAGTAAACTGTGCAAGGATCTATTCTATGACAGAAACTTCAAAGTACAACTGTCAGTCTCTCTGGATAACAGCTCCTGCCAAATAGCTAAATGTAACTCTAAATGAACTTCTCCTCTGCAGGGGGAGGTAAGTTTTGGTCCCGCTTTCCTGGGAAGATCTTCATGAGAGACAGTTTCATCATGGTACTTGATGGGTTTTGCAAACGCACTTAACAATTCTGTTCTTGCAAGAACTATTCCAGAACAGTCAAAATTGTTACTTAATTACCTAATTATCTATTCCATATGTGTTATTTCACTGTTTTAAAACCCTCAGTATTGTTCTAGAACATAGAAAATTTCATTACAAAATAAAAACACTGAATTAGAAGGTGTGTCCAAACTTTTGACTAGTACTGTATATGTAGTTTTTTTGTTTGTTTGGTTGTTAAAATCTTTTTCTTTTTTTTCGGAATAAAAATATA
>QMIH01001041.1:120723-150212 GCA_003987875.1 Clarias batrachus
TATATATGGAGTGTGGAATCTGCTATTTAAGAAAATAGACAAACTCTGAAATGTGTCCAATGGTGTGTAATTTGTATGAGACAGAGTTTATCTTTCCAGACACTTTTTTACATTTGGTGGTATTTGTGGTATTTATTAAATATGAATTTATTAATAATAATTTCCCAATAAAATGTTGAACTTGAAATCAAAGTTGGCAAAGTTCTATGACCAAAGATATTATAAATCCACTGGAGAAAGAAGTATTCAATGTATTTATACAATGTTTTGATATACTGTAAAGGAAAGAGTGAAATATTTACAAAAGCAACGGCTTTATTTGGTTTTTTAGAAATATTCTCTTTAAAATCTGAGTTATGTCAGTGTTATAAAACGTGGACACCCCAGCCAGGCGTTGCATTTACCATCTGCAGTTTCATACGTTAAATACTTCATGACCTGTTTACTAATAAGCACAGTGACTAATGTTATACTGAACCCGAGAGCTGGTTTGCTGACAGAGACAATGATGAAGTTAAACTCCTCCCAGTGTCTCTGTATCCTGTTTACTGTAAATTATAATAACTGTACAACTGTCTGATTATTTATTTTATTTTAAATAGCCCTATATTTTAACACTGTGAACAATTATACTTGTGGAATAAACCTAAATGTAATTAAATGTATTAAGCAGTAAACATTTATTCATAAAATGTATAAATGATCACATTTCAAACAAGATGTCCTACCAGTCAGCTGAAATGTTATATACTGGACATATCTGGCACAAGGGTGTGTTTCTGTGATCACCAGTCAAATGAAGGGATTAAATAAAAACATTCATTTTACCAAAGAGAAAGTCATGTGAGATACAGAGACTAACTTACTGTCTGATAAACATTAAAATCCTGCAGCTTTCTAATGATTTATTACTGTATATCTCTAAACTATTTATTTATATACTGTATATCTCACCTGCCCATGAAAGATGAACAACACATGTGACAGCAAAAAAAATGTTTAGTACAGCACTGCAGTCCTCCATCTTGTTCTGTAGACTGTAGACAAAAGAAATAAACAACTAAATAAATAAAAAAACATCTCCAAAATCATATTTTATGCTCCATATTATTTTGCTTACCATAATCACAGGGTTTGTCCAGTACAAGTCACGGAACATGCGATCAGGGATCGTCTATCTGATACTTAAACTCCGGAGCATGTTTCCAGTAAAGGAGCCATTGCTGAAGCCCCTCATGTCGAGGCTTGCAGCGCGCATTGTACAACCTCAGGCATGAGACTGCTCGATGACGCAATCACTACTTGAAAAACAAAAATCTGCGCTCCTGCAAACGTAAATGCAGTCTGCGTTAGCGAAATTTTTTGTGCTGTGTTGTTTCCTTACAGCTGCATTCATTTAACACGATGGGTTAAATTCATTAACAGCAGCAACTCTGCTTTACATGTGTATTTACTTCTTGCTCACATCGCACGTACAAATGCTCTCTAAACTTGACAAAGTCCAGCCTGGAAATGATTTGACAGCAAACTAAACACCACAATAATCGAAAAAACTGACTTGTCACTAATCTTTCCTTATTCATCACATCTAAAGAATAGGATGAAGAAAACAGAAATCAAACCCTTATTCACAAATCAATAAAGATATTTTAAACCTGTAACTATGGCTCATATGTGCAGTATTTAAGTAGTATGAGTAGTCGTGTAAAATCAGGTAAATATCCACAGTGGAACAGATTCAATTAATGTTTTTGTTTCACTTATATTCTATGCTGCTTGCACATTACTCTGTGTTTATTATATGCTCTGTTAATTATACTCACTCATCGTCTAGACTGCCTTATCCTGTATTCAGGGTCGCAGGAGTCCTGGAGCCTATCCCACGAGACTTAAGGCACCAGGCAAGGTACACCATGCCAATCCATCGCAGGGCACACAGGCATACAGTACACACACTCATTCACACATTATGGGCAATTTAGAGATGCAAATTAGCCTAATCTACAGGTCTTTGGACTGTGGGAGGAAACTCACCAAGCACAGGGAGAACATGCAACCTCCATGCACACAGAGACTGGAATCAAGCCTGACGGGGAATCAAACCTGGACCCTGGAGGTGCAAGGCGACAGTGCTAACATCTACACCACAGTGCCCTGTTGATTTTATTTATGCATAAATGACTGTCTTATTCATATGTAAGTACTTTTTTGTCTTAAGAAAGAGGAAGGTGGAGAATGTCAGAAAATGGTAGGGAGAGAAGGAAGATGACATGCAAACTGAGACGGGTGTCAATCAACTACACAACCTGAGAACCCCACCAAAAACAAGGACATGTTTAATTGAAGATTACCCATTGTGTGCCTTCATCACCATTAACACAATAGTAACACACGTTGCTGAGATCTGCTATAAACACAAAAAGAAAACATCTAACAGTTTAAACCAAAAATAATTGTCTGGCAACTAAAAAAATAGAGGATACACACCAGATTCTTGCGGAATGGTGGTCGCTATGTGTGGCACAGCGCTAAAAAAATTGCAAGATTTATCACCATAAAAAGCTATGTTAGAACCAATTACGTCACCCCGAGATTAATCGGGGAAATAACCCAAATAAGCACACAGGTATGTAGGCTAAAGACTCCAGAAAGACGTGTGAACAATGTACAAAAATTGTTTAATTCACAAATAATCAAAATATTACATAGCATTAAATGCTATATATCACAATCATTGTACAATATGGGTCACACAGCACTCTGTATAAGTACAACAACACACGAAAAATATAAAAATAAAATAAACCAATACTCACACAAAGCACAAAAAAAAAATCAAATTAAACAACAATCACAAAACGGAACAACACGAAACAATACACAGGCACAGATTCCCCCCCCCCCCCCCGAGTGTTCCGTAAACTGAGCAAAGATTTTTAATATTTTTTTATTTGGAAACCGAGCAAGTATTAGTTTACAAGCGCCGAGTATCATGCTTCACACATGCGACTCTTATTTTGACACCGAGCGTCACTCTCTCACCTTATTTTTATGTATTTATTTTTTAGGGCTGTGGAACAAATTATTTGAGTTTTCATTATTTCTTAWGGGAARWKWTGATTTGGTTTACGARTRTTTTGGAATACGAGCCCACTTCCGGAACAAATTATGCTCGTAATCCAAGGTTCCACTGTATTATTATGTTTTATTTGGTGAAGTGTGTTTAGTAAATTTTTATTTTGCAGTTTCTTATTCCCAAGAGAGTACTGCATTTAGCACTTTAGTAAATCATAAACACTGCAAACACACTTTCTCTCCTTAACCTTATTATATTTTGGAATAATGAGACTGTCACACTTTCACCTCGCACGACTCCCCCTCAGGCCGGTTCATCTCTTTAAATGATGTTTCCATTGCCACACTGTCATGTTCTCATGAGAGCTTTCTTTCAGACCAGTTGGGGACCACTGTTAGCCTAACGTCGGGCTATCACCCTGAGTCTAATGGGCAGGCAGAGCAGACTGTCCAAGAACTCAGTAGATACCTCCGAGCATACTGTAGCAGTCGACAACACGAATGGGCAGACTGATTAATCTGGGCGAAATATGTGCAAAACTCGTTGCGCCACTCCGCACCCAGCCTGATGCCGTTCCAATGTGTGCTTGGGCATCAGCCACCGCTCTGTCCCTGGGACTCCACTCCCACCGATGTACCCATGATGGATCAGTGGTTTAAGAGAGCAGACAGAGTATGGGAGGATGTGCATACGCAGATCGTTGATTTAAAACATTTGCCGACAGACGGCGAATGGTAAGTGCTCCGCTCCAGGCAGGCGATCGGGTATGGCTCTCGACACGGGACTTTCACCTCAACCTCCCTTGTCGTAAGCTTACCTCCAAATACATTGGTCCATTCCCCATCCTCTCCCAAATAAATCCTGTCTATTATATATTAAAACTCCCTAACCATATTTGTATTAATCCTGTGTTTCATGTTTCCCTTCTCAGGCCGGTGATCCAGGGGCCATTAGACGAAGGAGCAGCAGAGCCTTCGCTCCCTGGGCTGTGGAAATAGGGGTCGCCCCCACATTCAGAGTCAAAAAACTAGATTCCCAGAGGAGAGGGGGTTCCCTCTATTTAGTGGACTGGGTAGGGTACGGTTGGGAGTTGGATCCCGGCCTGAGACATATTAAGCTGCGAACTCATCACGGAATTCCACCAAGCTCGGCCGGATCGCCTGGCACCATGACTGCCGGGCTGCCCCACCTGCCGACAATCACATCAGTCTGGTAGGTCCCCCTTCCCTCCGGTAATGGGGAGAGGGCACCAGCCCCTTCCTCGGGAGGCTGGTCCTGAGGGCGGAGGGTACTGTGACACCTGTGCCACCTCAGTCTCAGGGAATAAGATCTGGTTCTCCGAATTACTGAGCCACCGCTTTGTCTCCCCCTAGTGTGTCTACGTGTGTATATGTTTCACTATAACACTAAATCAAGTTCCCCTGTGTCTCCCTGATGTTTCTCACTATTTAAACCAGTCGAACCCGTAGCTCATTGTTCGTTCACTGTGATGGACGCTACATGTTTGTCAGTTGTCTTTGTTTATTTTTTCCCCCAGGACTGAGCAGTGTCTGCAGAGTCGGCGTTAGTTTGTTTAGGAAGACCCAGGTCAAGGTCAAGGCTGAGTGGCTCTCAGCCTCCTTTTTGTTTTAGTTTTGTTTTGACGTAAAGATGCTCTTCTTCTTTCAGTTCAACAGTTCAAAAGTGGCTTCCAGAGAGTCACGCTTGCTACTAGGGATATCCCACTGAGAACCTTGTCATGCAAACTCTCACCCCAATTCACTGGACCCTTTACCATCACTTTACATGTGGTTCCATCGCACCTTTAATGTTTCCCAGATATACCATATTGTACCACGTCTGTTAAATTTTCTCTGCTCTGATCTTCCTCACCTCCCTGACCACATCTACCACACAGCGGATGCTCAATCATGAATGATTACCACCAGCATTTAAGGAAGCTCTGTTTTCACTTTTTTATTATTTCATGCATTAATGTTATTAAATGCAGAGGTTTCATTTTACAGTTCTCTACAGTTACAGTTTTCTAGTATCAACAATAGAGTATAACATGGTGAATTGAGCCATTCCTAATGGTTCTGTAACATTTCACACTAATGTCCCTAACTCTTTTAATGTATACTTAAGATATCTGGTCAACATTACATGTGTTAAAACCTGCTTTACCATCCTCTAAGAATAATAATAGTTATCTGTTTCTTATTCCAACAATAAGTCATATCTGTTTACTGTGGAGATTGCCCCAGAGATGTTAGAGAGAATAGGTAGTTTTTTTTTTACTAATACAATTAAGGATGTATCATTTAATATTCTGCTTAACATTAATTTCCTTAAAATTTTCAATGTGACACTGGTGTTTAATTTTTGTTCTGCTCACACTGAAACTGTGTCTCACTTATTTGCCACTGTCACAACTTCAAAAAATAGTCAATCTTTAATCTGCTTTAATATTTAATGTACACTTTTACGTAGTAAATGAAAACATGCCTGTCTTAATAAAAAATACACTATAGAGTATATAGAACATTTTTATAGGATATTTTTACATTAATAATGATTGTCCTAAAATAAGGACAAAGACACGTGTTGTTATTCCTAGTTATTGGATCACACTAACAGTAACTCTATGTGACCGGTACATTTCATCTAGACTGGACTACATAACTGCTGTAAACTCTGCACTCCACCAGATGTCGCAGTTTAATGATTCAGGTGACAACACTTGATACAACACAAAGTGAAAGAGGTGTCACACGCTTCATGTGGCTTCATCTGCCATCACTGCTTCAGACTGCTTTTTTTTCAATTTTAAAGGAATCTATGATCAGGAATTGTTGATTTACATAAAGCTGGAAAGGGTTACAAAGTGATTTCAATGCCTTTAGAAATTCACCATCTACAGTTCACAAATCAAGGCACTTTTGGACTGTGGCTATTGTGGTTTCTCTACCAAAAATGACACTCAGTTAAAATGACCTGAAGAGCACAAAGAAGACTCATCAATGAAGTAAAGTAACAACTCTGAGTGACAACCAAAGATTTGAGTTCACCATTGGAACTGGCTAACATCTGTGTTCATGAGCCTACAATACGTACAACATTGAACAAGTAGGGAGTCCATGGCAGGACACCACAATGGAAGTCACTGCTCACTTAAAAGCACATTGCTGCACACCAGTGAAAGAGCACATTGACACTCCTCAGCGGTATTGGCTACATATTTTGTGCACTGATAAAACTAAGATGACTTTAAGATCTAAGATATGATCTTTAACTATGACTTAGATAAAGATCAGATCACATTTTATGATAAAAAAATGCACAAGAAACATGAAATTCCAAAAGTTTCACATACTTTTTCTTGACACTGTATTTCTTCCAACTACAGATTACAAGAAACATGTGTATATATAAATGATATATAAGATTATGTAGACACTTTACTTTGGGCAACTGAAGAATAGACAACATGTGAATCCACCTTTTCATTGTGTCCCTGGCTGGTTTTCATTTTAGAAAACTGTAGTGCAGCGTAATGCACAGAGTGAGATTCAGCAGCCTACAGGAACAAAGGAGATAAATAAATAAATAAATAAATAAATAAATAGAATTCTCTAGAAGTTTTATTGAGCTGGACTGATGATCAATAGTGACCATAAAGCTGTTATTAGAGAACCTTGATGATCTTTTTCTTTGATGATATTTTTCTTCATTCCTCTTGTATAATATTTATTACTTTACTTAAAAAATAATAATGATTTATTATATCAATAATTATTATAGTTATTGGAGTGTGGTCACTTGAATTAACAAATTTAATCTAAATCATATAACTCAAGAGCAAGCAGTCTACAAATAACATCAATGTGATATTAACTGAATATTTTGCTGAATATTTTGTAATGATGATAAAAAGCTCTGCTAATAAAAACAGAAAATAAATACTTTCATTTAAATAATGAGAAAATTGTTTAAATAATAATTTTTTCAAATGAATAAATCTGCAAGGAGGTCTATTTTTTACTGTTTTATTTATTTTAGTAAAAGTTGTATACGTGTTTTTAATCAACTTTTTAATGTAATTGAAAATCTTTAAATAATTAACAAATTTGTATTTTAAATCAACAGTGAAGTGATTCTGTTAAAATATGTGCAATTTTTATTAAATTGTTTTGCAATATTAAACATTTTAAATATACATTTTCTTGAAAAATTTAAGAATTAAAATAATCTTGAGCTCCACATATACTAATATATTAAAAGCAAAATGATAATGTGAAAATATTTGTGGGAAATATTTCCAGACTTTACTACGACTTGACTTGTTAAACTACAAACAAGAAGAAACGACTGGAACCTGTATAGCTGCAGAATATCACTGAACTGAGGAGTTCCAAGAGCTGCTTGAAAACTACAAGCTTTATTGTTACAATACATTAAAATCCTTTTTAATTTTCTGTATTTTATTTGTCATTTGTCTTGAGAAAATTTGTAAAACGTTTATCATCATCAGAAAAAAAAAAGTTCTGTTAGACTAAACCAATATAATCAGTCGAAGTTATTCAGATTTACCTCAGTGTCTTCTACTGCAGCGCCTAATGCAACACAACAACAACAACAACAATTATTATTATTATTATTATTATTATTATTATTATTATTATTATTATTATTTTGACAGGAGCAATATCTGACCTGTGTTATCTTTTCTATGCTTCAGTATAATGAAGATCAGGACACAGAAAAGAATTACAGTCGCTGAACCAAACCCCACAGTCAGCATGAAGAACACAGCAGAAGAGATACAGCCTGGAGATAAAACCAACAACATTTATATCATTAAACCTGCATAATATTCTAATTTAAAATGAACCTTATTCTTTAATGTGCATTAGAAATAGCTAACCTGTTTCTTTGCTCTCATAAAAGTCTATATTTACCTCTGAAAAAAAGAAAAATAATTTTACAACCTCTGTCATCTTAACCTTTATGAAAAGTAGTGCCTGTATAAATTCACCTTTCACATGTAAAGAGGTCGAGTTACTAAATTTAACTCGGTTCAGTTCCATGTAGCTGCAGTAGTAGAGTCCTGTATCAGAGACATTTACTGCAGTGATGGTGAGGGACGTGTTCTTGTCATGAACAGACATCACTATTCTCTCACTTACATTTTTGAGAATTTTGTCAAAGAAGTGACACGCCGCTGATGGAGCTGATGTCATAAACTTTTTACACCCAAGAAGAAGTGGAACTGAATCACTCGTGTGTTTAAACCAGTAGATGTTTCCTGTAAGAGTCAGCTCATGTTGGCACCAAATAGTGACTTTATCTCCAACTTCTGCCTCCAAAGCTAAAGAGCACAGAGTCTCTGAGAGCAAACCTGCAACACACACACACACACACACAGTTTATAGCACAGCACAGATTTTATATTTATCTACTATATGATTTAAAGTAAAAGAAAATTGTATCTTTTTTATTTTTAAAATAGATAATTTCTCTGTAACACAAAATATGAATAATTAGATTTTTAATTACACAACCATTTAATGTATATAATAGATCGGAATGTAGTAAATCGATCATTAAGATGATTAAGACTTACCCATGACACAGAGAAACACAGGCAGAGCTTTAACCTCGACCATTGTGTATCAGCCGAGAGACGAAGAGGAAACGGACTGATGGGTAAAACCAACACTGGTGTATCTGTGTGTGAGGGGTGTGGAGAGATATGCAGCCTACAACACGTAGGAAAATAGGCTGACAGGACGAAAACAAAATGTAACCTAAACTGGATATATTGTCTTACATTTCAGTCTGAAATAAATAAATAAATAAATAAATAAATAAAAAATTTCCACACACTGCCAGGTTTACTACAAGCACTAATGTATCATTATTAGATGTATAGTTTACTTTTTGAAATATCATAATGATTGCCATCCTTTAAGACACTACAGTACTATAAAAAAGTAGTGTCTATTCATTCCCCAGATATTATGTTAGTTGTACAGTAACTGTAGTAATGTGAATAATTTCAGAGCTTGATGGGAGAGCAGGAAGTGCTGCTGCGTCACAGCTTCAGGGTCTCACAATAATGTGTTTTAGAGGACAAATACTTTTGTTTAGTGTTTATTGCAGCAACATAGTGTGACCTCAATTAAATTATCCAAATAATTCAATGAATTTAACAATTTTAAAGGTCATAATCTGGAGACTCTAAATGTGTTGAATATGCTAAAATGCATTTATTTATATAATTACAGTATCAGTAGTGTGAACCTGCCGATAAATGGGGCACAGCAGTCAACCATTAGACAACACTTTAACACAATTATTAGAAACACGATCTTTCTGCTTCTTCTTCTACTTCGTCATCATCATCATCATCATAATCATCATCTTCTTCTTCTTCTTTTTAAATCGGACAGTGGAAAACTAGTGTATGTATGAAAAGCAGCCAGTGAGTAAAACCAGATGAACCACAGGTGAGTGTGTCAGTTCTCGCAGTTCAACATAAGCATCAAGCACGCGAATATTCCGTGTCTCAGGTCTGTGGTCGGAAAACAGTCAAACACTAAACAATGTATGTCTGTGTTCGAGCTACAGCTTGTGGTTTAAGAGAAGTCTTCACATGACTACAAGACAGGTCATCTGATTACAGTGCGTTTGTAAAGTAAGCTTTGAGATCACATTTACTTTAAGTTACTTTTAGAACGTATTCTAAATTAAATTTAAAACCAATATCATTTCCCTTTTTACTTCATGAATCAGTACAAAATATCCCATAGTAACAAAATATCATAGAGGTTTTTTTTTCAGATTTGTTAAAGTTCAAAAACTTTAACAAATCTCCGCCCCCATCTCCAACCAACCCCACCCCATCTTCTCGATTCCTAACATTGTGAATATAAAAACCAATATACAAAACCACAGCAATGTCCATAAGCTGTTTAAGATTGAAACAAACAAGTGTGCTTTCAGAGCACAGACACACACACACACACACACACACACATATCTGAATCTCTCTCTTACCTCCTCACTCTGCTAACTAGACATATTCTCATCAGACGCATGCTCCATGGTGCCACTCACCTGTCCGTCACTCCATTTACAGAACAGTACACGACCACCGGTCACTCCCTGTGTTACATCTTTATTTATCTTTCGAAGGGCTCAAAAACTCTACTACCTTGGTAAAAATCATGGCAATCAAAAGTAAGTCACCACTTTAAAAATGGCCCTGAATTCACTGTACAAATCATGCCGTAGACTATAATGAGGTTTGTAGAGTGAACACACACTGAAAAAAAAAACACACTTGTGGACCACTTTGGTGAAACTGCCATGCTGCACTTAGTTTTCAAAATTTCTTTCAGACACACGTGCAGAGAGGAGGTGAGACTTCAGTGAGTGGCTCAAGCCACACCCCTTCAAAACTCTCTCTCTCTCTCTCTCTCTGATATCACAGACAGCAACTGAACCATTTCACCCCACCTCACAATTTCTCCAGGAATTCTATCTTGTCCTCTAGAGAACTCATTGTGCACAGGGTAACATGAAGCCTGTAGCCTATTCCATGGAGCTCAGTGCACTAGGCAGCGTACGCCCTGGATCCGATGAACATCCTTCACAGTGTGTGTCTGTGTGTGTTTGGGTGTGTGCGTGCATTTGTGTGCATGTCTGTATGACTGCACACAGACACACACACACATGCACTTGCTAAAACTGAGGATACTGACCAAGGTAGGGAAGCTCCCTGACTCCAATAACTGAAAATAACACAGCCTGACTCCCAGAACAGTCATTACTGTTGAAGTAACTCACTTGGCAAATCTTACAAAGTTTGAGAGGTTTTGGACATGTGCAGGGGAGGGATGATGGGTATATTGGGAGGAGAAACAGAGATGGTGCTTCCAGGCAGGAAGAGAAGAGGAAAGCCCAAGTAGAGGTTTATGGATGCGCTGAGGGAGGAGGATGCAGGAGAATGGTGTGACAAGAGAACATTTACTAGACAGAGTTAGATGGAGACAAATGGTCTGCTGTGGTGACTCCTAATGGGAGCAGCCGAAAGAAGACGATTCTCTACTGATTCATATTTTGTTTGGAGCATACGACTGGTGGACCCTTCCAGGTTCGTAACTGTAGCGTCTATTTTGCTTTTGATATGAAACACCTTGAAAACTAAGGGCACTTTCTCACTGAGGTCTGGGAAGTGTATCTGAGAAGACTTGGCGCTGGGACCAGTTGATTTTTGTCTGTGAGCATGCAAGTGTTCCAAGCTCAGGAACCGATCCCTGGACCGATTGCAGAGGTGTTCTCAGGGACGAGTCATGTGTTCTCGAGCATGGTAGGCGGGAAAGGTGTTCGCACTCATGCTTAAAAAAGGAAGTGACTGGCCTGAAGGTAAACCAATTTGGGAGATCACTCAAAATCACTAAAGTGGTCTAATGATCTGGAATTTGTAACTGAGGCCTAAATCAGAACCAGTAATAGTTTTTGTTATAATCAATATTCACATCATAATTATTTTCTTCTCTATTTTGAGGACATCATCACTCCATATTTTAACTTGAATGAAAAATAGCTACAGCAGTCAGCTCTGGATGAGATACAGGGGCGTGGCCTCAGCTGACATTTTTGTCTTGAGAGTCTGTTCCGTGTATGAAATGTGCTAATGTGCTACAAGACTTCCCTTACTTAGTACTGTTGCTTTTGAAACCACTGTAGAATTATTTATTTTATGCAAAGTAATGATACTAATTAAAAAAAGGAACAAAGAACATTTTAAACAAACAATTGTTATATAAAGTGTAAAGTCAGCAGTGAAAACTTAGCAAACCCAACTACACTGAATAGCCGAAGATTTGACTATTCTGACATATTTCAGAAGATTTGACATATTTCAATCTTCACCCCTGCAGTCTCACTGAGCCTTTGTCAAAGATTTGTGATCATTTTTGTGATCGTCACAGATTTACAGTATGATCTCTGACTCAGATTCATGTTCTTGTCTGACAGAAGACAAACCTAATGTGGTCTTCTGCTGTTTGTAGCCCAGCCACCTCAGTGTTTGATATTGATTGAGTGACTATAGACTTCCTGTCAGCTCAGACCAGTCTGGTTTCTCACTCTCCTCTGATCTCTCTTATCTTCATGGTGTTACAGGCTGCAGACCAGAAGTTGAGAGACTGGCAAAAGATCAGAAGTTTGTGAAACCTAAACCAGCCTGTCTCTCAACAACCTCCAAGCCACAGACATCACACTTTGCCCTATTCTGAACATTAACTGAAGCTTGAACTGTATGTGCATGAGTTTATACAATGTGCTTATGCTCGGCTGATTAGACAACTACATAAACTAGTGGATGGTGTCATCTCCATATTATGTAGTGCAGCGTGAGACAATCAACTGTGACAAAGGGGATTTTCTAAAAGGATTCCAGAGTTGGGTTCAAAAATGGCACAAATGCATGGATTGTGATGGAGACTATATTAAGTATTACCTTTGTATAGAGAAAAGGTTACTCTACTGTACCATCCAATTTGAAGCACTAAAGTCAGTTCATAAAAAGGTTATCTGTACAGTCTTTGTATTGCTCCACTAAAAATATAAGTCTTTTATAATTAAGAGTATGATAATGAAGGTGATTTTTGACAAACATGAGACGAGCCTGACAAGAGATCTTCTTGGTCAGTAGGTATTGTTGATTATGAAGATTGATTTTAACTGAGGCAAGTATGGCCTCCAGTTCTTCAGATGTTGCTCTGGGTTCTTTTATGAGCTCATGGATTAGTCATCATTGTGCTCTTGGAGTATTTTTAGTGGTTTGGCCACTCATGGGATGGTTCACCACTGTTCCAAGTTTTTTTTCCATTTGTGGCTAATGACTCTCACCATGGTTTGCTAAAATCCTAAAGCCTAATTTTTATTCATACATAAAGCAAAATTTTAACTTGATAAATGAGCAAAGTTTTGATATATGAGTAGTACGCATACACTTTGTCTGCCATGCAGCACATGATTACGACTGAGCCAATGGTTCTTCTTTCTAGCAGATTGTGGCCATCAACATCCGTGTGCGCATGTACTGTTTATTAACATTGTAATCATGTGCATGCATAAAACAAATGTCATTAGAGAGGTTTCTTGTTAGTTTCTGAATCTCTGTGTGTGTGTGTGTGTGTGTGTGTGTGTGTGTGTGTGTGTGTGTGTGTGTGTGCGTGTGTGTGTGTGTGCTCGTGTGTGTGTGTGTGCTCGTGTGTGTGTGTGCATGTGTGTGAAAGTCGCACACAGTAGCCCCTCCTTCCTTCTCTTTCTGTTCTCAATAGTTTATTACTTACTGTAGTAAGTGGCATTGGTGACTCAGTGGTAGGTTTTTCGCCTACCATGCAGAAGGACCGGGTTTGATTCCCAGCCAATACCCAAACGCCAGACACTGGATTCAGTGCTAGTCCCATGGCCAGATCAAATGAGAGGGTGGCATCAGGAAAGGCATCTGACATAAAACCTGTGCCAAGTTGCTGTGTGGATCAGTTCGTCCGCTCGACGGGAGCAAGCGAGAGACTAATAACACTTGTTGTTATTTTGACTAAACTACTTTCACCTGTATTGGAGTAACATTTAATCAGAAGTATGTATACTTTTATTCAGATAAACACATCAGTGTAGGATGTTTATTTCTGACAGTAAAGTGCAGAGGTGGAAAGAGTAATAAACCTTTGAACTCAAGTACAAAAGTTGCTTCAGTGAAATTTTACTGAAATATAAGTAAAGTTAACATTATAAAAATCTATTCAAGTAAAAAGATGCTAATTAAAAATTTACTCAGAGTAAAAGTTACAGAGTTATTTTTTTTAACAGCGGGGTGGAATGGGAGATTCTAGTGTAGTTCAAAGAAGTCAAGCGTATATAAATCTCAACATAGTTGTTTTTAATTGAAGGAACACCTTTGCATAATAAAGCTGTTGCCTTTCTTGTGCTTAAAATCAAAGCGGTCGCTTAAATATGGTGTGACACTTTGCGCCGGATAGCTGAGGGAAAAAAGCTCAGAGCCGAGAATAACGTTCAGAACAAAACGTTTATCGACCTTTCAGCGTCACAAAATTATAATACATAACATAAAGTAAAAGTAAAAGAAATGGTAAAAGAATAGAGCGTTTCGGGGTTGAGCAGCACACCTGAGCTCCTACTCTGTTCTCTCTTTCTCACACACACCTCTACAGTGCACACACTGGGGGAGGGGCGGAAACTCTAAAATCTGTGTTTACATTTATTTTATATACAATTTATATTAAAAGAAAATAAATATGTAAAGCAAGTTAGACCAGTGAGATCAAATACAGAAGCAAAATACAAAGTGGACTAATTCATTAGTGTTTTCAGAAGGTGGTGCATTATTATATGTTTAAGAACCCTTTTCACTCTTACCTCAGGCTAAGCCCTGACGTACAGTACTGACTAGCTCTCTATAAGACTGTGAGGTTAATGATCCTGGAGGATTCTGGGTAACTGAGTTCTCCCACACGGCTCTCTCCCTGTGCACCTGTGTCTCCCTCTGCTGGCAGCCGGTGGTACAGCGTGGCCTTTTATAACATTAGATCTCACAATGAGCGAAGAATTTCCTGCTGAGGGTTTGTTAGAGCAAGTTACAAGAACAAGAACTGGATATTACTGGATGATTAACTGCTTAAGTGTGAAGAGCTTCAGGTCTGTGCTGGAAAGAGCAGGAGAGTCAACTGTCATGGACAAAATAACTTGTATGAAGCGCAATTATCATAAATAAATATGATATGAGAATATGAGTCTCTTTTAGCTTTTAAATACAACTAAACACTAAAAAAAATGTAAGTGATGTTAACAGTATATTGTTATCTTACCTTAATATCTCAAACATCTGTAAGCTACATAAGGCAGTATTTTAGGCAACAGGAGCTAAGGTGTTTGTGCTAAATAACATTATAGATAGCAGTGTAATAAGCTAACCAAAAACTGGACCAAATAGCTACCATAACATGAAACTATCCTAAACGGGGTGAATATATTATAAACATTTACACCACAGCTGATACTGACAACCATCTGTAATCTACATACTGTAAGGCATTAGCTTAGCCACCTGTGAGCTAACATGTTTGTGCTAAGCTACATAAGGCAGTATGTTAGCATGATTTAGCAGTGTTATCTACATGCTAACTAAACCATGTAAGTGACATTAAATGACAATGTTTCACTTAAACTGGCAAGAACTTGTGAGAAAATGAGGAAAAATAAATTAATATTAGTTTTATATTATCAGAATAAGGATTATATAAGATTTTATAAGAGAGAGGAAATACATTTGCAAACAAAAACAAAAAATTTGAAAACAAAAGGGTTCTAGCAGACAAGAGCTATTTGGATGTATGTTCGGGGTATAGAGAGTGTTACCACATAAAGAATGAGGAAGCAATGTTCTCAGGGCACAGAAATCTTCTCATCATATTATGATATCTTACAATATTTTATTACCTTAGTGCCCAAACCCCAGCCACCGCATGCAGTGCTGGTCTCAAGCCCGAATAAAAAATGGGAGGGTTGTGTAAGGAAGGGCAAGGAAAAGGAAAGGAAGCTGTGCCAAACTTGTATGTGCGGACTGGACGTTCCGCTGTGGTGACCCCTCAACGAGAGCAGCCAAAGAAGAAGAAGAACAACAATATTTTAATACATTATATCATGTCAATATGGACCAAAATCTATAAGAAAGGTTCCCAGCACCTTGTTGAATTTATGCCACAAATAATTTAAGTAGGTTAAGTAAAGGCAAAAGTGGATCCAACCCAGCACTAGCAGGCTGTATGAAGTCAGTGTACAGTATATATCTGCATATCATAACCCTTAAGAGGAGAAGGTGAAAGTACAGTACAGAAACTCACGCATCTTGGACATGCATATGCATTTGTCGACGGGACATGTCTCCAGCCGCACGTGTTCCTAGTAGTGTGAAGGAAGTTGTGTTGTGCAGATGTGTTTGGAAATGGGTCACTCAACAGAGGAAAACATATTCATAGTTGAGTATTGTTTCTGCTCATGGAAGTGGTCATGAAAGGGGACTGAGTTTAACAGAGGTGGCAGAATATTCCTTATATACGCGACCTATATTCCCCCATCTTACCCGATGTCTTCTTGTGGGGACTGTTAAAGGAGAGTTTGTTCAACTGTGAAGATCCGCCAAGAACTGTCTGCATTATGCAAGCAAATCGTCTCCTTTTGCAGGAGCCTGCAGTGACCTTTGTTCTGGGAAGCCGGGCATCACATATGGAACACTCACGTTATGCATACTGCGTTAAATCAAACTCTAATAGTGTGTAGTGTGTAATAGTGTTAGTTTCTTTCAGGAGAGATTAAATTTAAATTTTATTTGTATAGCGCTTTTAACAATTGTCATTGTCGCAAAGTAGCTTTACAGAATCAAAGCATTATGGAAAACTTGTTTGAAATGTGAAAAAAAATGTGTATGAATCAAAATGATTAGATTGTCCCTACAGTCTTATGCAAAAGTTTGGGCACCCCTTGATAAATAACAGATTTAGGGGTTTTTTTTTTTCATTGAAAAGATATAATGAAATGCTATAAAAAGCATTTACAAGCTGTGATGGGGTGCTCAAACATTTGCACAGTGCCATAATAATGTTTTTATTATTATAATTTTTTTTCAATTTATGGCTGAAGAAGTAACTATTCATCAATGTTTGCTAAAAAATTTGTGCATTTTTCCATTTTCAAGAGAGACTGTGTTAACATCTTTTCAATTAAAAAAAATTACCAATATCTGTTATTTATCAAGGGGTGCCTAAACTTTTGCATAAGAATGTATAGAAAAGAAATAATCACACATATGACAATAAGGTCGTTTTGTTCATCTATTCATTTCAGTACTGGATATCCCCCATTCTGCGACCCTGTACAGGATCAGCACTATAGAGAATGAGAGAGCTCATACATACCCATGCCATAGCACTGCCTCCACCAAGTTTCTGGTGATTTGGATCATGAGTCCTTTTTTTCTTTACATTATTGTTTTCTAATCATGGAAAAGAAGTTCAGTGAAAGAAGTTCATCTTGTTCCAGAACTGGATCGGCTCTAACCTGGCCATAATGCTCCGAGTGTTTACAATGATATGCACTTTGCCGTATATAAACCCTCTGGATTTACATTCATGATGGTGTCTCTCTGTAGACTGTAGACTTCAACACTGATACTCCTACCTCCTACAGTGTGTTCTCAACTTCTCTAGATGTTTCTTCATCAAGGAAACAATTTGGGGATAAGTAGGCCTATAAGTAATATTCTGTAAAAAACCTTCTGTAATTTTTTCTTAGTTACCATTTTAAATATACTGTGTGCATCTCTAATAAACCAATCAATAAATCTAGAAGATAAATGGTAACAAGAGTTCTCCAGGAATGAGAAAATATTGCAAAAGATGTAAACATTTTTATTTTTTATTTTTATTAAGACATGTGTTCTACTGCATACATTATGTTGAACACGTGACATCTGAAGTGAAGTCTATTCAGTCTGCAGGGAAGTCACACAGCTCAAGAAAAAGAGTAATTTTAGCCAAGAGTGTGATGATTGTAAACAAAGTTTTTCGTCAGGACACTGAATATGATACAGACCTTCATTTCAAGTATAAAATCATTAAGCTTTTTCCCCTAACAGAGCATGTACTGAGTTTTGCAAGTACTTTCATACTAAACTAGTACCGGCATTACCACTTCAAATACATTATCATTATAAAACTGGTTAAGGTTAATACAGACACATTGTGGTTAGGCAGCTTTCCTTTGGTAACTCAGGAGGAGAATACATGTCCAAATACACGACAAGAACATTCCTCAACATAAAAACACTGACGTAAGTGCATCTTCAATTAAATTAGAAGCAAAAACAATTTGTTTTCAATAAATAGGAAAATAGCGAAATGCTTGGCAAGGCACTAAGGTAACAGGAAATAATAGGAACGTCAACACATTATTATGGGATGTAGTCAGACTGATCAGTAGCCAGAACATTCTGAATATACAGCAGTGCAGCAAGTTTACAAACGTCTGTCTCGCAGACGTCCAATCATCATTCAGTCTCTTTGGTCATCATTTTCATGTTTAAAACAACAATTTTAATACTGTAGTCTCACATGCGAGGTCCTAAACTCCATCCTCATCTCCCTCTCCTAGAAGTACAGACAGACAGGAACAGGATGAGCTCTGAGCTGAGACTGAATGTTACTTCAGGCTTTTCTGCTGGATTTTCACTCCACACACAGAGTTTTATTCCATATTACACTGTAAACTCCATCATGTCTTACTCTCTCAGTTCAGCAGGACGACACACACAGTCACACTTTATAAGCTTGTGGTTGGAGAATCTCCGTCAGAGGCTGTAAAACAGACAAATCATTATTAGTTTAAATTTGGATTAACACAGGGATTAAAAGGAAAGAAAAAATAAATCAGTCCAGCTAATAGCAGAAGCCCTCACGTTAACCTCACATTAATGTGTATACACAGTGTGTGTTTAAGGTGATGCGTGTGTATATGCAAATCTGTATGTGGGGGTAAATGAAGGCAGGTCATTAGAGTCACAGGGATTCTGATCAGCTGAACAGTACTGTATATTATCGTTATTATAATGATGTGTTTTCAGCTTATATTACCTCACAGTGCTATGAACAGAGGCACGCTTCAGAAAAAGTTGAATGATTGTCAGCAGAGGGGATGTGGGACTGACTTTTACTCGGGGTATCTTATCATTTTTACACGGCCCCTAAGATGCACACAGCGCAGCTCCATTTTTATGCGCCTCTCAAAATAAATATTTTGGTTTATAACGACTTGAAAATGTCGAAACATGACAGTTCCTCATTGAAGCACATTTAAGGCAAATATGTGAACATATCACAAGACCCAATATTCGTTCAAAACCTTCGTGTTTTATGTAGAGGGGCGACAAAGGCTGAATATCAAACGGCAAACGAACTTTACGGCAGTAGCTGACGGACGTCCCAAGAGAGACTCCCGGAAGGGGCCGGGGCCAGTCTTGGCTCTCGTTCAGCGGAAGAGGTCGTTGTCATGAGAGCCTGCAGGAGCGCTACCTCCGCATGGTCCAAAGCTGCCACTCTGACCGCCTCTCACCAGCCTGTGCCCGCATGCTAGCGGGGCACTGCCAACCAGACCAGCACCACATTCCTTTCCCTTTCTTTCCGTCCTCCCTCCTTTAACCCTTGCCTCGCCTCGTGCTTGTGCTTTATGGTGCCACTTGTGCACATAGTGTCGAACTCGTTACACCATATAGATCATTACAACTGAAGACATTACAAAAAAAAAAAAAATCAATCAATAATGATCAATTGACTGGACAATAAACTGTCATAATCCCTCTTTTAAAAAGCAGCTCGCTTTTTCTGCTCAAGATCTGATCGCTCACATGGCCTCTCTGGAATCCATTTGACAAAAATGTGTTGTAGCTCTGAAGAATTTTACTCCCTGATTATGACTGAACACTATTAATTTTAAATATCATTAGAGTATCAAAGGCTCATTTACTGTCATTTACTGAGCAGTGGTCTGTTCTCTGAATAAAAGATACCTGTTTCTGTCGTCGTCGTACCAGATTTCCTCTTCATGCAGACCATTCCAGCACCAACCGCAACAACAGCGACGAGAGCCACGAATACAGGAGTGATGATAGCAATCGGTGCACCATCTGATCCTCCGCCTGATCCTCCATCTGATCCTCCACCTGTTAAATCAGCAGAGTCTTTATTATCTGCTGCAGCAAGAAATCAGCTTTCACTCTCTACAGCTCTAGTTTATTAGGACCTTTTGGTACTTCTCGCACTAACTCCTTCTCCAAGCTGCTGTGCTGAACCACGCAGGTGTAGTTGTGTTTCTGCAGCTCCTCAGCTGGKACKTTCAGAATGCTTCTCTTCTGGAAGCTTCCATCCTGGTTGGGTAACGTCTCTCTGAGATCCACAGCCTTGTCCACGTCCTCTCCGTCCTTCTGCCAGGTGATGTTTAGTGCTTTGGGGAAGAAACCTGTAGCGTGACACACCACCTCTGGAGAAGGAGACGAGTGTTTCTGGAACACTGACACCTCGGGAGGAACTGCAGAGACAGACAGAGACAGAAATATTACAACACTGTCAGTATTATTAATGTACTGTGGAAATAACTACAGTGTGTGTACATGTGTGCTGTAGGGACCAATACTGTAATTACTGTGTATAGTAATGTACTGCTCTCTGTGTGTGTGTAGGGATGTGATCATTGTGTGTACACTATAATGGTGTGTGTTATGAAGGACTGTATTGGAGTCACTACACTAGCTGGTGTGTGTGTGTGTGTGTGTGTGTGTGTGTGTGTGTTGAAAAGATGAATTGTGATGAACTGGTGTGTACACTACCAAAGTGAGGAAGTGTGCATGTGTTGTGTAAAATAAGAAAATAAGTGTACAACATGTGAGTGTATATTAAAAAGGACTGTGATTCAGTGTGTACACTATCACTATGTATTAGGAATATAATGGACTCTCATTTCTTCCCAATGGTCAGCCCTCATGAAATTTGAATTAATTTCAATGTTTAACCATCATAATGCAAATCAGTTTTAATGCTGTTGTATTGTCCAGGGTTCATACAATTTTTTAGCTTGAATTTTTATAGCTGTGACTTTTCCATAACCTGTCATCATATATATATATATATATATATATATATATATATATATATATATAAAGTTAGTACAGAAAGTATTCAGACGCCCCTTAAATGTTTCACTTTGTAATATTGTAGCCATTTGCTAAAATCATTTAAGTAAATATCACATGGCCATAAGCATTCAGACCCTTTGCTGTGACACTGATATATTTAACTCAGACACTGTCCATTTCTTCTGATCATTCTTGAGATGGCTCTGCACCTTCATTTGAGTCCAGCTGTGTTTGATTATACTGACTGGACTTGATCAAGAAGGCCACACACCTGTCTATATAAGACTTTACAGCTCACAGTGCATGTCAGAGTAAATGAGAATCATGAGGTCAAAGGAACTGCCTGAAGAGCTCAGAGACAGAACTGTGGCAAGGGACAGATCTGATGGCCAAGGTTACAAAAAAATTTCTGCTGCACTTAAGGTTCCTAAGAGCACAGTGTCCTCCATAATCCTTAAACGGAAGGCGTGTCGGACGACCAGAACCCTTTCTAGAGCTGGCAGTCCAGCCAAATTGAGCTATCGGAGGAGAAGAGCCTTGGTGAGAGAGGTAAAGAAGAGTCCAAAGATCACTGTGCCTGAGCTCCAGAGATGCAGTCGGGAGATGGGAGAAAGTTGTAGAAAGTCAACCATCACTGCAGCCCTCCACCAGTCGGGGCTTTATGGCAGAGCGGCCCGACAGAAGCCTCTCCTCAGTGCAAGCTACTGTACATGAAAGCCCACATGGAGGACTCCAAGATGGTGAGAAATAAAATTCTCTCATCTGATGAGACCAAAATAAAACTTTTTGGCCTTAATTCTAAGCGGTATGTGTGGAGAAAACCAGGCACTGCTCATCACCTGTCCAATACAATCCCAACAGTGAAGCAAAGTGGTGGAAGCATCATGCTGTTGGGGTGTTTTTCAGCTGCAGGGACAGGGCGACTGGTTCCAATGATGAATGCGGCAAAGTACAGGGATATCCTGGAAGAAAACCTTCTCCAGAGTGCTCAGGACTGATTGGACTTGGGCTGAAGGTTCACCTTCCAACAAGACAATGACCCTAAGCACACAGCTAAAAAAACGAAGGAGTGGCTTCACAACAATTGAGCATTTCTGGAGAGACCTGAAAATGGCTGTCCAACAACGTTTACCATCCAACCTGACAGAACTGGAAAGGATCTGCAAGGAGGAATGGCAGAGGATCCCCAAATCCAGGTGTGAAAAACTTGTTGCATCTTTCCTATAAAGACTCATGGCTGTATTAAATCAATTAAATGGTCTGAATACCATTTCAGTTTTTCTTTTTTCTTTTGTGTTTTTCTGTCAAAATGGGGTTGCTGTGTACATTAATGAGGGAAAAAATGAACTTAAATGATTTTAGCAAATGGCTGCAATATAACAAATAGTGAAACATTTAAGGTGGTCTGAATACTTTCTGTACCCACTGTATATACAGTATATATTGTTCACAATTAGTTTTTTATTTAGTATTTTTAGTTGCGCTTTTTAAAAATGTACACTAGTGTGGTATAACATTATGACAACTGGCCTAATACTGAGTTGGTCCACTTATTGACAGAGACACTATTATTTCTTTTGGTTTACAATGCACTCACAGTTTAACACATTTAACCGGATTCATGCTGGCTGAGTGAGATTCTGGAAACAACTGGAAAAGAAATTCAATGACCTCAGGGCCAGGATTAAGTTCCAGAGGGATATACATTACTACAACGTCCTACACTTCTTGCAGGCATGGCTTAACCCCGCACTGCTGGAGTCCTTCTCAGTTCATTGTATGGAAAACAATGGAATCGGGAAAGTCAAGTGGAGGCAGCATAAGTCTAACAGCAGCTGGTGCAATAGTACTAGCACCTCTCATACATTCCTGCACACTCAACCTTGAGCTTCTGACCATCAAATATCGACCTTTCTACGTTTCTTCGGGATTTACTTCTGGCATAGTCCGTGCCATTTATATTCCACTTCATGTGAACATGGACACTGCCTTTATGTGAACTACTTCCTTATGAGACTATCACCCAGCACCAGGACTCTTATCAACACACCACCACTAGGGATTGAAAGACTATTAGACCACTGCTACGCTGCTGGAGTTTCTTCTGAGCTCAGCCTCGTCACCATCCTTAAAAAACGTAGTAAAAGCATGTCTCAGCCTCGCTCACCCTCAGCACTGGAGCCACCCAGGGTTGTGTCCTCAGCCCTTTGCTGCACTCACTGCACACTCTTGACTGCGTACCAACTCCAACACCTTCTGCAGGTTTGCTAACAACACTGTTATGGTCGGCCTGATTTCTAACAAGTCAGAGTCAAAAGTCCAACCTGAAGGACAATAAAACCCTGGAGAACTGGTGGCAGAGGAACAAACTCTTCCTGAAATTCAGCAAGTCTACATACATCAGTATAGTATACATCAGAACAAGGACCATGGCCAGGAAGATAGTGAAGGACCTCAGCAACGCTTCTCGCTGGTCCTCTCAGCCGTGGTCAGGAAAGCACTCCCACTCAATGAAGCACATGAAATGAAGACTAACTTGCGCTTGAACATTCCCACTGATGAACATCTCACATCATTTCACTCCCTGTTTCAAATCATACTGCTGCCGTCATGCCCAGGCCATACTTTTATATTTTTATACTTTTAAACTTCACAGTTTACATGTTTACTTTGTAAATTCTGTTCTTGTGTAATTCTTTTTAATATTGTAACAATTTCCAGCTTACATTTTTATTTTATTGCAATCTTTAGTTTAATTGTATTTTAGTGCAGTATTTTTATTCTAGATTAATGTTTTATATTTTAGGACAATTATAGGAGCATTTCACTGCAGATCAAACTGTATATTGTCATGGCAAATTTTTGTGAACTGCACCAATTTTCCTAACAAAAACTCAACAACAGCTTGAGTATAGAAAAAGCAAAGAAGTTGATTGCAACCAAAAGTAAATGGACAGCTCTGGACCGACCAGCCAGAAAGACAACAGACATCCAAAGACAATTCCCCATGATCTCCCAACTTCCCCAATTTTACATGATTTTTATACCCTTACCGAGGGATTACCTCATAATTACCTCCTCCTTAAGTCAACTAGATACTTAATATTCATTATATATGTGTTAAATTTGTTAGGTCCAATTGACTGGCACCTCCCAATTCCATTATTTTCCTCCTCTCATCTCATATTTATTCATGTCTGGGTCGGCCTTAACATCTTAGTTTCTTTTATTCCTTTTTTGGAGAAAGTTTGGGTTGTTCATTTGTTCCTTTTTCCTAACCAGACTATTGACCACTGCTGGTGGCTTAATTTTTCATCAGCAAAAGTTTTGATCTTTTCCTAAGCTGCGTAATAATCCTATTCTTATTTTCCTATTTTCCTATTCCTTCCTCAACAGTCAAGCTTTAGTATGCTTAAAACTATTGAAATAATTGATTTGTTAATAAAAATTATATTATATGTTGTCTTTATTACTTTATTTGCTCTTAAAAGCGGAAGTCTAGCTCTTTGTGCAATGTCCCAATCAAAGCAGAACCGAAATTGTATTTTTATTTTTGGATCTCTACCTGCATTTTCTGTGTTTTTACCCTTCATTAAAGTTCCTCAATTTCTTGCACTCTGTGTGTACGGAACGTTCTTGGGTCACAGCTCACATACTTTTTCCTTGATTTTCGTTAGTTATAAGTATCTAACTATAAAATATAATAAAAGGAGTAAATATTATTGGTATATTGCTCTGCTAGCTATTATTTTTTTCTTAGTATCATGTGTATTCTCTATACCTGCCTTCTGCCTGCATGTTCCTCACTTCCCCTATTTGCCATGAAGGCGCCTTTTCTTTTGCAATGAGTGGATCAAGGCCTCTCGAACCGAGGCCTTCTGGGTATTTGGTGCCTTGCTCTTGAACACAATTATAAATCAATAAGATTCTTCCACAATATGTTTTGTATAATTTGAATTTAGTTATTTTTTCTCCTCACCTGGGGGAAAAAAAGTGATGAAGCTTCGTTCGGGTTGCACACAGGCTTAAAATCACTAAATTTGACATGTTTAATGTCCTGATAAAAAAAAATCAGTCACAGCATTTAGTCAAGGCAAGCTTGCCTGTTTTGTCCTGCTTTGTTAAGGAACATAAAGCATGATTAACATTTTGTCCAAAATTCCAAACCTTTATCTGGCTAATGTTAATAAATGTTAATTGTGTTTTAATAATCAGCACTCTTTCTTTAGCCTTTCCTCATCAGACTATAGAATACTCTTTTCCTCAAATTATACATGGTGCTGCACAATTAGATACACAAAAAAATAATACTGACATTATTGTGACACATATTGCAGCTGCAACGTAACCTGTGATACATAAATATTAAATGTGCCATTTTCTATTCAGACATGTTTATCTAGTAGGCCTAAAGTCAGCATCTCTCACCATCTGCCAGTGACTCGCACAACCAAGAGGAAGGGAATGCAGTTTGCATTTAGCACTCCATTCTGAAGTGGAGTATGTCCAAGACATACTCCACTTCATCTACTGTAGTTCAGGACCATATGGATGACATGGTCATCTAGTGATGCAGTTGGGAAGACCTCTGAATGGTCATCAAAAAGCTCAGAAATGTTGGCCTAATCAAACAAGTGTTACCTGGGACTAACTGTAGCACAGTTCCAGTAAAAAGCACAGTAAGAAAAAGAGTGGCACCAGTTCACATCCTTCCACAGTCCACAACAAAAGCCGTTTAGGGGCTAGCGAGTTACAATCACAGTTTTGTGCCTAACTTCCTCTTCTCAGGAATGGAGAGCACGAAAAGGTGCAGTAGACTGTGGAGACGGAAATGTCATTCCAGTGACTGAAAACCCACCTCACCAGTTCCCCCATTCTACAGAACCCCAACTCTAACCATCCCTTTCTAGTACAGTACATTCAGATCCCTGAGAAAACGATCTCAGAGCTATCCTTCCCCCAAGATTTCAAAGGTGAAGAACACTCCTGTACGTGAGTAGGAAGAACCAGCAGAACAGAAATTTGCTTCCACTGAGTGAGGAGGCCTTGACAGTAAATGGACTGTAGAGGGGTTAAGCGGGAGGACACTTCACACTGGTCACCGACCACACTCCCCTACAGAGAATATACAACTCTCACATGCAGGACTACTCGTTCTCAATCTGGCACAGAGCCAGAGCACAGCGTGACCATGCTCTCTCTTCATTGCTCGGTACGAGCTCAGGGTGTGGTGCTGTGATGGCAAGCCTATAGTCAGAGCCTCTTACCATCTGCCAGGTCCTCGCTCGACAAAGAATAAACATACACAATGCATATTCTGCACCACTGTGCACACAGGAATGGGGAGGTGCCTTAACTCACCATAGGGCAGCGGCTTGTTATTCACCGTCCTCATGTCATCAGCTCCATATCAAATGATATTTGAGTGGCGCGTTCTGGGTACATGACTCACAGATTTCTCACAGTGTATCTACTCTTACAGACTCCAGAGCAAACCTCTGAGAAGGGCCCTTCACCAATGCTCAAACACCTGCTCTGCTTCCTCACTATTCAGTCTCAGCCCAGCCTGGTGACCTGCCTCAATTGACCGCTGATATCATCTAAGACTCAAAAACTGCACCCTGCTTATCCTGCTCATCTAATCCTCATTCCTCCATCCGCCTCACTGAGTGATTCACCCAGTTTCTTCCTTTGATAAAAACACTTTATCTACCTCCTATCCTAGCGCGTGTGTTCTGACCTGCCTCGCTAAGAGCTTTATAAGAGTATAAAAGCATATGACAGCACAAATTACCTTATTAAAGGGATGTTTGTCAATATTTATTTATTAACTCTTTTTATTATTTAAAAAAATAATAATTAATTAATGACAAACTCTATATAAATTCCTGAGTATTTATATAAATGTGTGTATTTATATAAATGTAAGTCTGAACATTGTCAGAAGTCGCTCTTTTAATATGTTTTGTAACAATATAGATAAGTGCAGTCTCAGGAAAAAAATGATAAAATATCAATGTCTGTATTGATCAATATAAAAAAAAAAAACGATATTTTTTTTCATACTGCCCAGCCCTAGTGTACACTATCAGTGTATTAGTGTGCAGCTGCAGTTACTGTTAAAAAAAGATACAATAGATAAATAATAATAATAATAATAATAATAATAATAATAATAATAATAATAATAATAATAATAATACCTTTCCTCTCCAGAGTCTTGTTGCTGTAAGACAGAAACTTCTGTAACCGATCAATACAGTCAGTCTCCAGGAAGTCTTTCCAGTATTTAGCCTCAGTGCCTTTAGGATCCCAGTCGTTTATAAAACTCTCAGCTTTATCATTAGCTGCAGTCCAGGTTCCAGTTGTCAGATTCAGACTGATGAAATCTTCTCCATCATCAGCGTACTGTATGTATCCTCTTTTAGTGCCGTTATCGTGATACTCACAGCCGTGCATCCTCTCTACTGTATGATCTCCTGCACACACAAAGTTTAGATGAATTTCCTTTCTATTTACACTCAATTCAAAGAATTGTTGCTACCAAAGACAACAGGTCAATGTTACATAGAAAGCAGCTTAAAATATGAAGGGTCTGTTTCTAACAGAGGTCGGCTACTAAAAACTGCCCAAATTGTTTAATTTCACACTTTGTGGGCTGGTAGACACTCCAGATTCCCAAAAATACTTACACACGCACTGAAAAAGAAATACTGTAGTGTCCCTTATAGTGACTCTAGGATTGAGCTTGTTTGTGAATTAATGGACAGTTAAGTTGTGTTTCATGTATGATGTTTAAAAAATGACCAAACTGATCCCAAACAAGCCTAATACCTGTTCACCTGCCCATTCAAAATCATTTTTTTTTTTATTTTAACGACATTTTAATGACACTCGCATTTGTTAAACGCAAACTGATCCAGTCAGTTCACCATTCACCAAAAAAAGTCAAATTATTCCTCTGCATGAAGCAAAGAAAACAACTTAGGAGATTGCTGAAACTACCAAAATCTTACTAAGAACTGAAAAATGCATTATTAACCCTTACAAAACAAATGTATATTGCAATATACTAGAATTTATATCGCAATCATTAGGAAATACATTTCAATATATGGGAAACTTCCCCATATATTTGCAATATATGGATGGATAACCTATTGCTATATATTGATTCATATATTTTAAAATACATTGCTGTGCAAACAAAACTGTATTACATTACTGCATGTATGTTTATTGAAACAAAGTATTTTTAGTGAGATAATCAAGGTCCAAGCTCCGAATCATATTTTGCATGACAAAAATTCATTATATTTTAAATTATATAGCCATATAGATAGATCATACAGTATATGGCTATTGATTCATATATTATAAAATGTAGGTGACAGAGTAATGTAAATGAAATCATCATTAACAGCAGCATAAAGTCCACTTTTTATTTACCCACATGACATTTCAATTCATGTTTAATTAAATTGTTTGGCCATGATTTGGAAAGCCACACACCTTACTGTAGTAGGCCATACAGTTAAAAGTGAATGGGACAACCAGGAGGACTTTTAGAACTGGGCGCACGGCTAAATTCAGCAGTCGGGAGAAAAAAGTCGTGGTAAGCCAAGGCTAAAGTAAGCCAAAGATCACTGTGGCTGATCTACAGTGATCTTGTGTGGAGATAGGATAAAGTTATAGACAGATAACCATCACTACAGCCCTCCTACAATAACGGGCTATGTGACAGGGTGGCCTGACAGAAGCTGGTTGTCTGTCTGGAACTTTATCCCATCTCTAGAGAGACAACCATCACTTTAGCCCTCCACCAATACAGGCTTTTTATGTGTCTTGCACTGAGAGGCTTCCGTTGGGCTACTCTGCCATATAGCCCATATTGGTTGAGGACTAATGTGATGGATGTATTACCAGTATTGGGATCCACCTCATCTTTCCTTTGCAACAATAAGAGGCTAACATTGTCTTTCCTATTGTATTATCTTTTACAGATGACTGTCTACACTCTAAAAAATGATTCTGTGGCCTTGTAAATTTCATAGTAATAAAAGAGTTATGTTACCTTAATAAAATCTCAAAAAATCACATACATGATTGTTTGAGTTAAATAAATTAAAATAAATGCGTTAAAAAAACAACTATTTATTTTGTATTAAAATTACACTATAATTTAAGTTTATTTCACTAACAGAAATTGGTGTTCGACTAACTGAATTATAGTTTTTACATGCACTTAATATTTTTGATACATTTCAATCAAAATATTTAGCAATGGAGTAATTATACTGATTAGTTTAAAGAACTACAATCATCACTCATTCCAACTCAATATTCTTTATGTTTAACAACAAAAACTTAAATAATTGAGTAAATTGCCCTGCGCAAGTGCTCATGGGAAGTCTGGTGTAACATCAGAGACAAGAAGCGAGGACACACTGCTGTGGGAACGGACAAGAAGCACCTGGAACATTCCTTACAATTCCTGGTGAGTAACATGTTAGTGAAATAATGACTCTGTCTGCGTTCATACACAACTTTATAGTGTGTAAGTTACTGTTCTGAATCCTGTCACAGCCGCGCGCTCCAGAGCTAACGATAGCTACCTAGCAACAGGCCAGTCCTGGTGTTCACTGTCATTTAGCT
>QMIH01001041.1:150271-186397 GCA_003987875.1 Clarias batrachus
CTACAGCGCGGTTAATACAGATAATTAAAATCTGGTGTAAAAGGAGGGATTTATTCGTTTAACACCGAGCAGCGTGCGCGCGCATGTCGTGCTTTCCTCCGGGTCTCTCGCTGTAGGCGGCCGCGGTTTGCCGCATTATTTGAATCTCTCCCGCCACGTGCGGTGTTTTTGCGCAGCAAACCGCCACTGAGGCGAAGATATAAAACTAGCATGTTCAAATAATTAACGCGTTTGTAACGGTCCACCTCACACACACACTGAACCGCGAGTCTGCGTGTTTCACTCGGACACTTTAAGGAGGAAACGCAGACCAGAGCGAGTTTAAACAGCAGAGATGAGGTGCAGTGTCCGGGCTCTGGCAGTGTTTTATCCGTTACTCTATGTGAGTATTTAACATGATTAAACACTGAGCGCGCTGCTGGAGGAAACTGAGTCCAGCACAGCTCCAGTCAGGAAGTTTGATTAGCAGTAATGCTGCATAGGTTTGTTTGAACAAATAGAACTTCAACTTTTTTTTTTTGCTCAAGTTAAAGTCATAAGTACATGATGTTTTAAAATGTATTTGAAGTGCAAAAGTACTACAAGTACTCCATAAAACAGTGTACTTAAACATTATTGAATTTACCGTTGATGACTACGTACTGTACTATTAACTAAAGCTGTGAAATATAAATAAGTAGTACACGTCTCACAGAGTTTTATATGGGAGAAATTAACATAAAATTTAAATCTTGAAGTGAAATATGTTGTGTATGTTGTGATGTGTAAGTAAAAGAAACTAAAACTGATTTTCAGTTGTTATTTTTTTGTGTGAAATGTTATATATTTTCAACATCTCTTTCACAGCACCAACACCAGTAAAGAAGAGAAGTTGAATGGAGATAAAACAGGAGGTAAATGTCAACCATTTTAATGTTACGGAAGTATTAAACGTGCAACCATCGAATCAAAGATAGAAATTAAAACGCTTTAAATATTTCACTTTATCTAGAATATATTGTATTTTCCATTAACTAAAGTTAAAAAATATATATAGTTGATTGTAATGCGTAAATAAAGTTGTGTATCATTTTAATACAAGGGACACAGACAAGTACAATGGATGTTCAAGTCAAAGCGGGACCTTTGATCATGTATATAGTCAATAACAGAACACACTTTAGAACTCTATATTTTTTCTCTATATATGAGGTTGTGCATGGTTCTGCAAGAGCAAAATGCCTTTGGTGATCATAGCAGTCCGTTTTTCGTAAAACCATTCCACTGGAATATTCCCTGGGATGATTGTAATGGGCTTTGTAAAATCAAATCGGTTTTACGTCTTTGTTTCACAGACTTTATCACAAGTCCCGCTTTGACTTGAACATCACTCGTAGATCAGTGTGATTTATTAGTTCAAAAAGTATGTATTTGAACAGAAGTACTATTTTACCAGTCTGCTAGGCTTTACAGTAACAGTCACGCTTGTACTTGTACACTATTGTTCTTATTTTAGGTGCCAGCTTATGGGATGGCAGTGTGAGCTCTGCACATTTGTTGAATCATCAAAAGGAACTTCCATGATTATGGAGTGAAGCATGGTACCACTGGTCATGGATATTTGGTGTCCTGTCTTCATTTTAACTGTCATTGCTTCTTTAAGACCTGAGAAGGTCTGCACACACATTTGTATGGACCCCACAGTTTGCAGGAAACTGAAGTGTGACGGTGTGCCATGTTTCAGATTTCAAATGTGACTCATTAGATTCTAATACAAAAGTCTACTTTCCAGATGTTAACTATATAATACTTGTGGCAGAAGTATTGTTTATGAGACTGTTTACTAATAAGATCAATTAAGCTCATTGTTTATGATCTTGTTACCTGTCATTTGCAAAGCAAACCAAGTTTTAGTGACATGAGTTTAGACTTCCACAGTTGTCCTTTTGGAACTATTTTATTTATTTTTGAAGTGGTTTTGTTCGTTTATAATTGTTTCCATGTTACTATATCATGTTTTAAAAAATAAACCTCGTTCAGTTAATGAAGACACTATATTGATGTATTATTCAATAAATTATTATTTTATTTCATGTTTACCATGTATACAATATATAATATGAATATGATATGATTTAATATAACTCAATATATTTTCCAAAATTTTTAAGACACATGTTTCCATATAAATCTGACTATATTATCTTTTACAATTAGTTATGTTATGTTACAATGAGTTATATGATCTCATATAATTTTACATATATATATTTCCATATATTTACAATGCCTTTTCCAATATATAATATCATTTAATGTGAGACATAATTCAATATATATAACAATATATTAAACAGTATAACAATGTATTTATTCAATATATGAAAATGGCAATAATTGTAATATTTTCATATATTTTCATATATCCTATTTCATATATTTACATACTGTATATTGCTTACACATATAGAGTATATTATAGAATAGATCATAACATACAGTACAGACCAAAAGTTTGGACACACCTTCTCATTGAAAGAGTTTTCTTTGTGTTCTTTCTTGTGTTCTTTAGCCCAAACGCGTCTCTTCTGCTTGTTGTCTGTCCTTAGCAGTGGTTTCCTAGCAGATATTCTAGCATGAAGGCCTGATTCACACAGTCTCCTCTTAACAGTTGTTCTAGAGATGTGTCTGCTGCTAGAACTCTGTGTGGCATTGACCTGCTCTCTGATCTGAGCTGCTGTTAACCTGCGATTTCTGAGGCTGGTGACCCGGATGAACTTCTCCGCAGCAGAGGTGACTCTTGGTCTTCCTTTCCTGGGGCGGTCCGCATCTGAGACAGTTTCTTTGTAGCGCTTGATGGTTTTTGTGACTGCACTTGGGGACGCTTTCGAAGTTTTCCCAATTTTTCGGACTGACTGACCTACATTTCTTAAAGTAATGATGGCCGCTCGTTTTTCTTTACTTAGCTGCTCTTTTCTTGCCATAACAAATCTCTTTGAATGAGAAGGTGTGTCCAAACTTTTGGTCTGTACTGTATATGACTATGTACTATTCACAATATATGAATACACATGAAATATATTGTCACATAATATTGAGAAATATATTTCTGTTGCATACGGGAAAACCTGGAAGAATAGGTTTTCATCTTCGAGGAAGAAATGTGGCCAGGAAACAAAAAGTCAATAATCACTTTAAATCATGATGGGAGATCACTTACGATTTTTGTAAAAAAAAAAAAAAAAGAAAGAGAAAAATTCAGAACTCAGAACCATGTTTAATCAGTTTGATATGGTTTGAGATGTGCTGGAGAAGAGACAGCACTCCGACTCTACCATCTAAATCTTGGACAGAAGTTAATGAAACTAGAGAAACCCAGTTCCACAAAGTGAAATTTGAGGGCAGCCCTTTTACATAAGGAGTAAAACAAAAAAAGATTATGCATGGCATATTCTGACTTTTATTTCAGCTGAAAACTTAACAGTATTTTTCGAATTATTTTAACGCATACAATAAGGAGTAAAATATGTAAGCTTTAATAATTAGTTAATTTTTAGAAGTCTGAAGCCTCCAAGTTAACACACCAGCAAGGCTTCCATTCAAGTCCACACATATACATATTGTATATTTAATTATTTATTTTTAATAGTCATTTTCTTGTGCTTTGTTGGCGGCACAGATCTGTGACACTTGGGTTGTTTAACCCTCTGGGGTTTGAGGCCTTTCTGAAGACCTGCAGTGCTTCAGGCCTCTTTTTAAATTTGTTTAAATTTTAATGAAATTTCACTCATTTACATAGCGCACAAAATGGGGTTTCATAATGTGGCTGATATGAAGTGAGTACGGAAAGTATTCAAACCCCCTTAGATTTTTCACTCTTTGTTATATTGCAGCCATTTGGTAAAATCATTTAAGTTATTTTTTTTTCCTCATTAATGTAAACACAGCACCCGATATTGACAGAAAAACACAAACCTGTTGACATTTTTGCATTTTTTATTTATTAAAAAATAACTGAAATATCACATGGCCATAAGCATTCAGACCCTTTGCTGTGACACTCGTATATGTAACTCAGACGCTGTCCATTTCTTCTGATCATCCTTGAGATGGTTCTACACCTTCATTTGAGTCCAGCTGTGTTTGATTATACTGATTGATCAGGAAGGCCACACACCTGTCTATATAAGACTTTACAGCTCACAGTGCATGTCAGAGTAAATGAGAATCATGAGGTCAAAGGAACTGCCTGAAGAGCTCAGAGACAGAATTGTGGCAAGGCACAGATCTGGCCAAGGTTACCAAAAAAAAAAGTCTGCTGCACTTAAGGTTCCTCAGAGCACAGTGGCCTCCATAATCCTTAAATGGAAGACGTTTGGGATGACCAGAAACTTTCCTAAAGCTGGCTGTCCGGACAAACTGAGCTTTCGGAGGAGAAGAGCCTTGGTGAAGAGGTAAAGAAGAGCCCAAAGATCACTGTTGCTGAACTTCAGAGATGCAGTCGGGTCAACCATCACTGCAGCCCATCCACCAGTCGGGGCTTTATGGCAAAGTGGCCGACGGAAGGCTCTCCTCAGTGCAAGACACATGAGAGCCTGCATGGAGGATTCCACGATGGTGAGAAACAACATTCTTTGGTAAAATGAGACCAAGATGGAACTTTTTGGCCTTAATTCTAAGCGGTATGTGTGGAAAAAAAAACAGGCACTGCTCATCACCTGTCCAATACAATCCCAACAGTGAAGCATGGTGGAGGAAGCATCATGCTGTTGGGGTGTTTTTTAGCTGCAGGGACAGGAGGACTGGTTGCAATCGAGGGAAAGATGAATGCGGCCAACTACAGGGATATACTGGAAGAAAACCTTCTCGAGAGTGCTCACGACCTCAGACTGGGCCGAAGGTTCACCTTCCAACAAGACAATGACCCTAAGCATACAACAATTCTGTATTTTTCTGTCAATATGGGGTGCTGTGTGTACATTAATGAGGAAAAAAAAAGAACTTAAATTATTTTAGTAATTGGCTGTAATATAACAAAGAGTGAAAAATTTAAGAGTGTCCGAGTGTACCCAGTGTAAATACAGTGGAAGCTCGGATTGCGAGTAAGCAAGTGTTCCGCAAGACGAGGAAAGAGTTTTAATAAATTTTGACTTGGAAAACGAGCAAGTCTTGACAAAAGCCCAGACATTACCGGTCGCGCTTTGTAGAAGTCTGACCGGGTCTCGTCCAAAACCGCCGTCGCTTTCTGTGTGGTCTGTGTCATCAGACTTTTGTGCAGCAGCAGTGAGCTTAGTAGTACATTCAGGCCCCTCTGTTCGTTGACGTAATGTGTGAGTAACTGCGTGTGTACGTACACGCATGTAAAAATCCAGTAAGAAGCGTCACTAGGTAACTGTACGTACAGTACGTCTGCTCTTGCACAAAAAAGCCTCATTAACAAATCTGACATCAAATAAAGGAGACTAGCACACAGACAATGACATCAGATAAAAATCTCAGTTTTTTGGCCTTACAGTAATTTACATCAAAAATACTGTACAAAATACTGTATAATAACAGTGGCTCTGGAAACTATTTAATCTCTTTGAAACATTAGCCTACAATATGACATTACCTAGGTCATGATGACATGATATTTCCTGTGTCTAATCAGTCTTGTCTGTGTATTAATGCTAAAAGCCCTGAGTGTGTTTTACCTTCAGTGGAATTAAGCCTTCTCTTCTTCGCTCGATTGACAATGACCTGGAACCTGTCTTGCTGCTCCGTCATATCCTGTGTCTCACTGTCCCAATAACGTGGATCATCAGCTTCAATCTTCTTCATCCACTCCGTCTTTGGGATCATCTTCCTTATTTTGCCGTCATAATACACAAACTGCTCTCCATCCACCAGACCAACAGCAGTGGATTGCCCATTGACAGTGTAGAGGTACTGCAGAGAATGCGTGTCTGTAAAAGTTCACATAGTTTCAGAGACTAATCATATATAAAACTATAAAATTGCATACATTGTGGAAAAACTCTGTCGTCACCAACACCTGACTAAGAAACACAGCTTGAATAATGGAAATGACGTGCAAAAAATAAAGGCCATGATGACATGCCCAGTCTCATTTGTTCACACTGCCCTTCGGTATAATGATGATCTGGTGGCCTAGTCAATGATGCATGTGGGAAGTAAAAGGTGGACTGTGTAGTCTGGTCCTATAGGAGAGCTATTGTAGTTCGAATTGCTAGAAAAGTGAATGCTAGTTCTAATAGAAAAGGAGTCAGAACACAAAGTGTGTCACAGTTTGTTTCATATGGAGCAGTGTGAAGGATGAGATGGCACCAGGATGCACTATGTGAACAAGGTGAGGCAATGGAGGCAGTGTGATGCTCTGGACAATGTTCTGCTGGGAAACCTTGGGTCCCGCCATTCATGTGGATGTGGCTTTGACACATACCACCTACCTAAACATTGTCGGGGGATAAGTTACACCCCTTCATGGAAACCCTGATGGCAGTGGTCTCTGTCAGAAGGATAATGTGTGCTGGAGGAACACAACAAGTTTGAGGTGTTGAATGGGCCCAGAAATTCTCCAGATTATAATCTACCTGCTGGAAAACAATTCTGATCCATGGAGCCTCTGAGGGCTTCACAGAACAGCTGTATTTACACTGATATTGAATTACACACAACTGGACTCTATTTACTAATGAAGGCAATTGGTGTCACTGGATTTTAGTTAGTGGTATCAGATTAAAGCGGACTGAATACAAATGCACGTTATTTTAAAAAAATATATAATCCTTTTATAATTTTTCTACTACTTCACAACTATGTGCCACTATGTGTTGGTCTATCGTATAAAATCCCAATACAGTACATTTACATTTGAAGTTGTAACGTGACAAATGAATCATTTTGCAAGGTACTGTAGTAACCTAGTAACCTGTGTAAGGATCTATTCTACGACAGAAACTTCAAAGTCGCTCTGGATAACAGCTCCTGCCAAATACCTATGTGTAAATGTAACTCTAAACAAGCTTCTCCTCTGCAGGAGAGGTCACGTTTTGGTCTTGCTTTCCTGGGAAGGTCTTCATGAGAGACAGCTTCATCATGGTGCTTGATGGGTTTTGTAAATGAACTTGACACAATACTTTTCTGTTGAACAGAACAGCTGACCTGCATGTCTTAAAAGAACAACTGACTGTGCTTGTTGTTACTTAATTATCTAATTACCTTTTCCATATGTGGAATATTACCTTTTCCATAATAATTCATTGTTTTGAAATCCCCAGTATTGTTCAAGAACGTAGAATATAAAATCACAAAATGAAAAAAAAAATTTGAATTAGAAGGTGTGTCCAAACTTTTGACTGGTACTGTATATGTAGTTAATATATATATTTTTTTTTTTGTGGAAAAAACATAATTTCTGAATTTAAAAAATACATATATTTATGGAGTATGGAGAAAGTAGACCAACTTCATTTACATAAGATAGAGTTAATTTTCTTAGACACATAATTTCTTATTTTAAAGTGCTATTTATTAAATATGAATTGATTAATAATATTTTCCCCAATGTAATGTTTAACTTGAACTCAAAGTTGGCAAACTCTACCTTATTTTATGCCTAAAGATATTATAAATCCACTGAAGAAAGATGTATTCAATATATTTGGTTTATGTTTTGATCAAGGAAACAGTTAAACGTTTACAACAGCGATGGTTTAATTTGGTGCAGACGTTCTGAATGCTTTGCAAAGATGCTCTTTAAAACGTTTTATGTCAGGGTTATAACACGTGCACATCACACCCAGGCTTAGCATTTACCATCTGCAGTTTCATACCTTAAATAATTCATGACCTGTTTATTAATAAGCACAGTGACTAATGTTTTACATTGAAATTTACAAACTTATAAACCATAAAATCATGCAGCTTTCTAATGATTTATTACTGTATATCTTTACACTCACCTGCCCATGCCAGATGAACAACACATGTGGATAAAATCAGAAGGTCTAGTAGAGCACTAGAGCAGTCCTCCATCTTGTTCTGTAGACTGTAGACAAAAGAAACGAATAACTAAATAAAAAACATCTCCAAAATCATGTTTGATTTGCTCCAGATTATTTTTCTTACCATAATCACAGGGTTTGTCTTATACAAGTCATAGAACATGCGATCTGTTATTGTCTATCTGATACTTAAACTCCGGAGTTTGTATTCCATCTTAATGCAGGAAACAGTCGTTGTTGAAGCCCCTCGCGTCGCGAACGTACATCCTCAGGCAGGGGCTTGATCCCATGACGCAATCACCACTTGCAATACAAAAGTCGTGGCGCTCCTGCAAAGTCCACTTTAGTTCCCGTTATGGTCATACAGTCGCGTTCATTTAACATGATGAGTTAAATTCATGAGCAGCAGCACTGCTTTACGTGTGTATTCACGTGTGTATTTTATTCACTTCCTGCTCACATCGCACTAAAATGCACTTCGAACTCGACAAAGTCCAGCCTGGAGATGATATAACATCAAACCAAACACCGCGATAATCGAAACGAACCGACTTTTCACCAATCCTTCCCTAAACAGCGCGGCTAAAATAAATAAATAAATAAATAGAACAGACCACCCGTCATGAGGCGCCTCCGCGTCTGGGAGAGAAAGAGAAAGAGAAAGCCCCCTGACTGTGTCCCCCGCCTCACTAACACGGCCCATTCACATGGAGTGTCTGCAGATGAAACATTTAAACCAGGAGGAAGAGAACAGAAACCGACCCCTCATTCCCACAGGCAGTATTCATCATCAATAATTTTATTAAACCTGTGCCTCCAAACGTGCAGAGTAGATCTGCTACTCCAACATCTTGTAAACTCAGCTAAATATCCAGAGTGGAGCAGATCCGATTAATGTTTTTCTTTCACTTCTATTCTATGCCGCTCGCACATTACCATGTGCTTATTATATCCTCGGTTGCTGAGATCTTCTATGAATACAAAAAGAAAACATCATAACATTGTCTGACAACCAAAAAAAAAAAAAAGATTCCTGCAGGACGGTGGTCAAGTCAAGTCAAGTAGGCTTTTATTGTCATTCCAACCATATACAGTTAGTACACAGTGAAACGAAACAACGTTCCTCCAGGACCAGGGTGCTACATACATGTAACAACATAAATTTACAACATAAAACTATGACTATGTATCCAGCCTCATTTTTTCACCTCTTACTCTGAGGTGGAGGCCAGGTCATCTAATGCAGAACTCCATCACACTCACTGTTACCTTAATTAAAAATATTAGACAAACCCTGTATCTCTAATCAAAAAGGACCACAGAGCGACTCAGGATTCTGTGCAGATCTGGATGAAGTAAGACAGGATTTATTGCAGCAATAAAACCCAAGTGAGCCGCGCTTGAATGCTTAGGTCATGATCAAGAGCAGACTGTCTGACAGTTACAGTTACCTGCACGCTCATTATAAACAGTTTTCACGGGGAAGGATGCACACCTTATCTCCTCCCCTAGTTCTTTTTCTTCCTTTCCTTACCAAATGATTAACCCATTATAGGCAAACTTTTCCCAAGGAATGTTCCCATTATGATTATATATTTCTATCATATTATGTTTCGTTATATACCTCAGCATCTGACTCCCTACGTCATCCACAGTAGATCAAGTTATTAGATTTTTCCAGTTATAATTAATTTTTCATGCAAATTACTTTCCATTATCTTTACACTTCTTGTGTTTAGTTTATAAAAAAAAAATAACAGGGCAGTACTTATTTTTGTGTCTATTCTTATTAAACTCAGTATTCTTAAAACTGATTGTGTGTCTTTTGGTTATTAGTCTATATTCTTAATTAGACATGTAGGTGCACGTGCAGCATGTGTAACCAACACCTGTTTCAATCCTTCATTAAGTTTGCTCGTCTCTCTGCCAAGTCCGGCACTTGGCGCCTTATCTCATGCTCGTGTCTCTGTCGAGTCCAGCACCTAGCGCCTTATCTTGTCTATTCCTCATACACATGACAGCTAATTATAAGACAAGTAGAGTTTATGTCTGGGTCACTCTAGGCTTTTCCCATGTACTTTGGGTTCACACGGTACACTGAGTATCACTACCCATCCCCTTACTGTTTATGTTTCACGACCTGTCGTATAGTCGTCTGCTTTTCTTGGCTCACCTCTGAGTGAACCCATTATGTTTCCTTCTGCCACTAGCTTCTAATTTTTATGATATGCATAGGTCCTTTTTACCTCTGCTTACTTCTGCATACCGATCTTCTCTCTGCTTACTTTTATCTTTTGTCACTTAAGATTAATATTGTTTGCACTAAGATTAATATTATGTTGATTAATATTATCATATTGTTACATTGACGCATACACAAGTATATTTTACAAAAATATACTTACAGACAAATAGCTTTTACATAATGTAGAGGAATGTTTGGTGTCACTGTCCTGTTGGAAAGCTAAGCATGGTCCCACTAAGTGCAAACCAGATGAGATGGCATGTCTCAGGCAGTCTCTTTGAAGGTAGTTAGCCTTGAGCATGATCAAACAGCCATTTAAGGTTGTTCAAAGGAGAATGGATGATATAGTATCATATATGAGATGTACTCTAAAGCTGTTTGGGTACAGGAACATAGTCAGTTTGAGAGTGGGATTATTAAGATCTGCAAAAATGTCCTCCCCTTCAGGAGCGAGGCCGCTAAATCTGGCACAGCTGGCAGGAGATCATCACTATGACTGCTCTTTAAAAGCAATGCATGGAGCTCAGTTCGGGCTATGAAATTAAGCAGAAAAAGTGTCATGTGCGGAAGGACTTTAAAGGCAGGTGGATTGTATGTTGCCATACATTATTTGTAAAAAAAATAAATGCTGAGGAGCCTGCGAGAACTGCTGCCTGCACAAGCCCACCTTTGCCACCATCATCACTCGCCAGCTAGACACTGCTTCCAATCTGCATGTGCACAACCATCACACTTTTCCTCCCCTTCTTCACTTCCTACTTTCTTAATCCCCCCTTTTCCCTTATTTTCCTGTGTGGCTGTGCTACGGCCAGAGTCAAAGATCCTGTAGGGTCCACAGAGAAGCTGTGTGGAAAGAAGTGAAAAACTTGCCATCTTTAAAAGATTGAGGCTTGAAGTTGAAGGAAGATTTCTCAAAAGGAGACAAAAGCTATGGCTCAAAATTGAGAGGGGATACACAGGTGGAAAGATTGTATTTTTTGCTGCAGTTCAATCATTTTTCCTGTCCTGCAAGAAACCAGCAGCAAAAATGTATAGTTATAAAACATAAATACATTTACAGTATATCAGTCTGTGCAACTATAGTTTTGAATGGTTGTAGCATTTTGTGACATGTTGTCTTCAATGTGATAAGATAATAATCCCTAACACTTTAACACTGTTAGAACTTTCTGCACATTAATGTCGTCACGTCAATTTAAACACACATTCAATACTAAATACCTGTACAAACCAGAAGTTACTTGGAATAGTAGCACATATTTATGGGTGAGGAAGTAAAGTAGCGAAACCTGATGTGGTATGTGCATAACCCTAAACCATAAAAAGAGCTACTACTCTCAACATCATGAGACCTGTAACATTTTTCACAAATGATTATAAACTGTTTGCTCTTGGTTTGGCTAAAGGCTCAAGAAGTGACTAGACTTTTGATTAGAGTTTATTGATGAAAATCACGCCGGTATTATGATCTCATCAATAATGTTATCCTCTTTCTTGACTCTAAAGTGTTTAATACTGTTATACACCCTTTATATTTTACTGTGTTGAAAAGTTTGGTTAGGAAAATTCTGTTGCAACTTTATATGCAAATGATTTCTCTGTAAGATTATAAAAGGCAACACCCAGAGGCTTTACAAGACTTATTGATCTAAATGATATTTCAGTCTCTGGTAGAGAGCTAGCCACATTGTTCTTTCTTTCTTTTTAATTTATATAACTGTTTCTGCTTATTAAGCCTCAGGTCTTTAACATAATCTTAAAAATGTGAATTATTTGCTTTAAAAAATGTACATCTCTCTAAATGTTAAACTAGTGATTGAAACAGCAGTTTTCAGTTAGGCTTAAAAAAGACCTGCTGCAAAAGGTCGTGTGCTGCTGTCTGAAGCTGAAGGTATTTCCCGTTTTATGTATGTTGCCTTCTCAGTTCACTAAACACAGCTACAACTGTAGACCAACTGCCAGTCATACAGTGTGGAAATATTGGACCCATTATATTAGAAAATCTGTTCTATTTAATTCTTTTAAAAATAGTAGATTTGACTCCTTGGGATTTTCCACATTGACACGCCTTTAAAGTTAATTGGCTTCAGTATGAAATGTCATATCTCATTTTATTTCTTACCAGTTTGGTGGCCTCCCTTTCTTATTGATGGGAAATTATGCATAAAATGTGCATAAAATGAATCGACTGATCTTTCTTCTCATGTTTGTCTTCATCTTGTGATTTGGCTTTGTTTCCCTGCTGATTGAAATGATGGCTTTTGAACTCTCGCCTCCATGTCCTCAATTACTCTCTGCCCATGATCTGGATTAATCTCATAGATGACTGAAACCAAGACTGACTCTCGCTTCAGCATTTTCGACTAAGATTCATCCACGCAATTTTTGGTTTTGGTTCCGGCTTTTGGTTCCATCCTCTCACAATCCACAGATCTGGCCTGTAATCCAGAATAATCCAGCCGCAATAGATTCATGTCCACCTTAAAGTTCCTGATGCTGCCAAACTGGGAGATAAGGCCACTTTTTTCAGTAATCTTTGGGGACCACAGTGGGCAATAGATAATAATACATTTAATGATAATACATTTTATTTATAATGCACTTAATGTTTGAAGCAAATCTTAAAGTGCTACAAATTAATTCAACCTGAAAGCTCTGATAAAAAGATAAGTTTTAAGACCAGATTTCAACAGTCTGTGGCGTCCTCGGATACTCTGGGAGAGCATTCCACAGTCTAGGTGCCGCTGAGCAAAAAGCCCGATCTCCCATAGTATGAAGCTTGGTCTTAGGAGGTTTCAAAAGATGTACTGATGCAGAGCGGAGGTTGCGTGTGGACGTAAGTCTTTTTAGTCACGCTTGCTAACTTTGTCACACAAACTCTCATCCCACTTCATTGGACCCTTTACCATTCTTTTACATGTGATTCCATATCACATTCTGTTTGTTAAGCTTTCTCTGCTCTGATCTCCCTTACATCCCGGACCACCCCTACTACACACCAGAGGCTCATTCATGAATGATTACCACCAGCATTTAAGGAAGCCCTCCTTTTACTTTTTGTTTATGCATTCATATGGATTCAAATTGGACTTGTTTAACTGCTGTTTGAAACCATGGCTTTTGAACTTCTGCTTCCATGACTATGACCTAGCGGCCTAGCTGAATGAAATTATTGCTTTTGAACACTTGCCTCCATATCCTCAATTATGACTTTGCCTAGCAGTCTGGATTAATCTCTTCACTGACTGAAACCACAGTCTTGTGGGAGGTTAGACTAAATTTAGACTAAACTCAGTCACACGATTTGTATTTATTATTCCGTCATCTAGATTCACATTTTGAACTCCTGTTCCAGACGGTTAAATCACGCCACTGCCCCACATGCTGGATCTTGTGGACACATGCTTCATGTCCATCAAAGATGCTTTTGAATCTATCCTCTTATGGCCTATGTAAAACTCTGCAGTGGGCACAAACGAATCATAGGCGCGAGGCTTAGGCTGTGATGAACCCACTGTGCTTTTATTTACAATCAAAAAGTGAATTCACACCAAAAGGAAATTAGAAGAAACACTCGTAATCTTTCTTTAGTACTTAGAGGAAGCAGGATGTGTGCAGAGTGTTGCTATCCAAACTCCGAGCAGAGCGAACCAGGGCAGAGGTAAAACAGGTAGGGGGCGCAGATGTGCCTGAGCTTAGGCTTCGTCTCGGTGGAGAGCGAGAGAGGGAGCTTCCCCAGCACAGGTGTTTGAATCTGCAGGCAGAGGAAAAGAAAATGGACTACATGCATTGATCAGCATGTGGCACCGGGATCCTTTTATAGGGAGGGCCAACAAGTGAACAGCAGCTGATTCCCTCTGGGGAATATTTGTATTTGGGGAGCTCCGGTGTTGCAGATCACAGTCTCGGACAAACAGTTTTGTAAATGGACATACTGGAGACGACAGGTCAGATAGTCCATAATCCGGGAAACCAAGCAGGTGTCAATGTTTATGTTCATAGATTTCTCCCCCAGTACTGCAGGTTGGATGGTGTTGAAGGCATTGGAGAAGTCAAAGAACGTCATTCTTACAGTGGTCCCAGGCTTGTCAAGGTGAGAGTAGGTTCGATGGAGCAGGTGTATTATGGCATCGACTACTCCCAAGAAAGGCTGATAGGTAAACTGAAGAGGGTCCAGGGATGACTTCACCAGGGGATGAAGTGTATCCTGGATCAGCCTCTCAAACACCTTCATAATGTGCGATGTCAAAGCAACAGGCCTGTAGTCATTCAGGGCACAAGGGCGTGGTGTTTTGGGGACCGGTACAATGCATGATGTTTTCCACAATGCAGGTACTTTCTGTAGAGAAAGACTTAGACTAAAGAGGTACTGGAGAACACCACAGAGTTGGGGAGCACAAGATTTCAGAACTCTAGGTTTGATCTTGTCCGGACCTACAGATTTTGTAGGGACACACTAACAGTAACTCTATGTGGCAGGTACATTTCATCTAGACTGGACTACTATACATGACTGCTGTAAACTCTGCACTCCACTAGATGTCGCAGTTTAATGATTCGGGTGACATATCAACATTTGATACAACACAAAGTGAAAGAGGTGTCGCATGCTTCATGTGGCTTCATCTGCCATCACTGCTTCAGACCTGTGAACCGAGCGAATATTCTTCTTCTTCAAAGTTTTTTTTTTCGACTTTCAGAGGATCTATGATCAAGAAATGTTGATTTACATAAAGTGGAAAGGTTTGCAAAGTGATTTCAAATACTTTAAAAATTCACCATTCTACAGGCAAATGGAGACACTTTGGAACTGTGGCTACTCTACCAAAAAGTGGTGCTCAGTCAAAAAGACCAGAAGAGCACAACAAAGACTCAACAATGAGGTAAATAAACAACCTCGCGTGACAGCCAAAGATTTCAAGGCATCATTGGAACTGGCTAACATCTGTGTTCATCAGTCTACAGTACGTAAAACAATAAACAAGCATGGTGTCCATGGTGGGACACCACAAAGGAAGCCGCTGCTCACTCAAAAGAACGTTGCTGGATGCCTGAAGTTTGTGAAAGAGCACATTGATGTTCCACAGCAGTATTGGCAAAATGTTTTGTCCACTGATGAAACTAAAATGTAACAATTTGGAAAGAATTGGACTTGAAAAAAAAAATTACATTTACATTTTTCTGTTTTTTTTTTTTCTTTTCTTTTTTTTCCACAAGTTTGGAATATTTTAAACAACAGTTGAATGGAAGAATTGAAGAGGCAATTTTATTGGTGAACTTTGTGAGTAGTTTTCTGTGTTCAAGTACTCAAAATTAAAAACAGTTGAAACTTTTGTAGTTAAATGTCTTTTTCTTTTAACTTGTCTTACATACAGTACATAATTGTACAACAATTTAAAAGAGGTTCATCTGTGCTACAAGTATGCAAAAATGTGGCTTGTTTTGTTTTGAGTTTAACAGAGTTGTTAGAAAAAAAATCTTAAAGAAGAATTCTTTCAAGAGAAAGACAGGTCGAATTGGTGAGCAGTTAGTGGAGCTACTACAACAGACAAAGGGGGCGGGGGTGATTTTTTTGTTGTAATAATATTGATGGTTGGTTCACCCATATTACAAAAACACATTCTCTACATAACAAATTAATTTAAGTGTAAATATCAGAGGCAAAACTTTCAACTGGACAAATAAATTCAAGGCTCTGCATGGAGCAATAGCACCAAAGTAAAGAAAGAAAATATGTTTATTTGTTCTACATGTGTGTGTGCTATACCCCCTTGTAGAGCACGGAGCCAACAGCCACTAGATGTCTAGTCCTAAGGGGACTTGCAGTCATTCTTTTAATTATTATTGTTAATTTCTTAATATTGTTACTTAACATTGCCATTTTACTGTATGCTTTTAATTATTTGGGAAGGTGGGTAATGACTGATTTAGTATTTATGAAGATGTTTCACTGAATTAAAGTGAATTTGTACCTGATTTGTCTGATAATGTGCCTTTCCTGTTATCAAGTGGTAATACATTACTGCATAAATTATGTAAAAATTCAAAGGGTCTGTTTACACATTACAAAAACATTACAAAAAATTAAAACCACAGAGAATTATAAAAGCAAAGTAAAAGACATAATAGCAAATATACATATATAGAAAATTGCAATTTACCTGAATTTCTTCTTTATTTTCTTGTCTCTCACACAATAAATAATCTTAATGATGGAGACTCCTTGACATTCGGGTGGGAATTTTCTGCTATGAGGACAACAGAGCCACAAGCCCAACATCACCACAACAAAACCCGTCAAGATCATTTTAAAGGGCAGCCTTGTAATGGTTGCACTCACCAACCTGCCTCAAGCTATGTGCCTCTTGTTTGACTTTACCTATGCACTCGACTTGGAGTACCCGAAGTTCATGAAAAACACTTTCATCTTCATTCAGCAGGTAATGCTACACTAAGGTCGAAGTGACCTACCAAAGGTTCAAATGCTGATGAATGATGTTGCAGTGTACGACACATGTATGATCATGGCACAATTGCAAACATTTTTGCAGTTACTCATTTTGTAATATGTGTTTCTTATGTTTCTTCTTGTAATGCATGTGTAAATGTGGTTTTAGATTTTGTCGTTCATGAAGAGCATCTTTATCAATTGTTTATTGCTTTGTTAAATGTTTCATTAAAATACAAAAGAAATACTGCATTGTGTGGTCATTCACAAAGGAAAATGCAAACTGAACTTGAATGTTCCTATTCCAATTATTGTAGTACAAATATGGTATTAATTGAATTTGACAAAATATCAAGTTCTTACGATTTTACATTTAAGTTGACTCTACTTAAACAAATGAATGGTTTTACTCTCGATTACTTAAAGCAGTTAAGTTTGACTTCATATATTACATTTTTACTGTTTTACATTTAAGTTGACTCTACTTGAATCACTTGCCTTTAATGGTTTACGTACAATTAACTAATGCTATACATACTTCCATGCTATGGAATAACTTGAGAGCCAAACACAAGAGACATCCAAAGCATATGACCGAGCTAAAGCAGTTCTGCCACGAGGTTTATGCATCAACAATATTTGAACATAGATCCTCTGAAAGCTGTTTCTGGTGAGGCATGGCACACATTAGCTCAAAAGGTCTGAGTGTGTTTTTTTTTTTCAGGCAAAATAGCGCTAGTCCACACCTCCAAAATAAATTTAACAAGACTCCAGATATGATGACGCCTGACTCCAATTAGCTTTTTGAGGTCATTAACTCAAGGATAAATCAGAGATGCATACACGTTTTCCACTAGCACTATGACATTTTTAGGATTTGTTTTTTTTTAAAATAAAAACATGAACAATCAGATTCACTTTGTGTTATTATTTTAGGCACATTATATTTCTCAATACTCTTGACAATCACATTTTAGAACAAACTAATGCAGAAAATCATGAAATTCTGAAAGGTTCACATACTTTTTCTTGGCACTGTATTTCTTCCAACTACAGATCACCAGAAACATCTGTTTCATATGTATAAAACCGTAAATTATATATACAATTATGTACACACTTTACTGTGGGCAACTGAAGAATAGATAACTTGTGGATCCATCTTTTCATCATGTCTCTCAATTTGCCTGGTTTTCATTTTAGAAAACTGTAGTGCAGCGTAATTCACAGAGTCGGGTTCAGCAGCCTACAGGAACAAAGAAGATACATAGAAATAATAAAATATAAAATGAAATAAATAATAAATGAAATACATTTTTCTAGAAGTTTTATTGAGCTGGAGTGACGATTATTAGCGATCATAAAACTCTTATTTATCAGAAAACCTTAAGCACTGTATTGATCAGGTATAATATTTATTTATTACTTTAATGAATAAACCTTTAAGGATGTCCAATTTTTTGAAAAAAATTATTTTTACAGTTTTTACGTTTTATTTTATTTATTTATTTTTTTATATGAACTTGAAGGTCATTTAACAAATATTTAAATAAGTAACACATTTATATAAAAAGAAAAAAACAACAACAGTGAACTGGTTCGGTGAAAATATTTGCAAATTTTATTAATTTTAGATAAATAAGTTCTTGAAAAATTACAAGACACTAAAAACTTCCACATTACTTCTGGAGTTACTACAAATAAGAATAAACAAATGGAACTTGTATATACTGTATACAGAATGTTACTGAACTGAGTTCTAAGAAATGATTGATAGCTACAAGCTGGATTGTTTTATTTCATTATTAATAGCATAAAAAATACTTAACACACTAAACGCCTTATTAATTTCCATTGTTTTGTTTGTTATTTGTCTTTAAATAACAAACAGTTTTTACTGAGTGGTTCAAATTTTCTTATCAGCAGGAAAAATACAAATGAATTGATTTCTGTTAGAGTAGGTCAGTATAATCATTCTAAAATTAATCAGATTTACCTCAGCGTCTTCTGCTGCAGCACCTAATGCAACACAACACCATTATTATTATTATTATTATTATTATTATTATTATTTTGACATGAGTAATAATTGACCTGTGTTAACTTTTCTGTGCTTTAGTACAATCAAGATCAGGACACAGAAAAGAATTACAGTCGATGAACCAAACCCCACAGTCAGCATGAAGAACACAGCAGACCACACGCAGCCTTGGAAATAAACATTTAAAAAGAAATTGTATCTTTAAACAGGTAATTTATATTTCATATTGTAATTTAAAATGTACAGAGGCCTCTGAGGGAAAAAATGCCAACCTGGTTCTTTGCCCTTTATATTTCCCTCTGAAAAAAGAAGAGTTAATTTTACAACCTCTGTCCACTTATCTTTTATGAAAACTATTGACTGCATATAAATTTACCTTTTACATTTAAAAAGGTCGAGTTACTAAAGTTAACTTGTTTCAGTTCCATGTAGCTGCAGTAGTAGAGTCCTGTATCAGAGACATTTACTGCCGTGATGGTGAGAGACGTGTTCTTGTCATGAACAGACATCACTATTCTCTCACTTACAGTAAAAAAGTGACACGCTACTAACTGAGATGATGACATAATTTTTTTACATCCAAGAAGAAGTGGAACTGAATCACTTTGGTGTTTAAACCAGAAGATGTAACCTGAGACACTCAAGTCATGTTGGCACCAAATAGTGACTTTATCTCCAACTTCTGCCTCCAAAGATAAAGAGCACAGAGTCTCTGAGAGCAAACCTGCACACACAGATTTTATATTAATCTACTATATGACTTAAAGTTACAGACAATATTAATATATATTATAATCTAATTCTTTTTAATGATGTATTCTTAGTAACACAAAATATGAATAATTTGATTTTTAATTACACAACCATTTAATGTATACCATGTTTATATAAAGGATAATAATTTATTCAATCCATCATTAAGATGATTAAGACTTACCCATGACACAGAGAAACACATGCAGAGCTTTAACCTGGACCATTGTGTATCRGYCRAGAGACAAARMGGTCTGATGGGTAAAACTAACACTGGTTTATCTGTGTATAAGGGGTGTGGCGATTTATGCAATCTACAGCACCTTGGAACATAGGCTGACACGAAGAAAACAAAATGTAACCTAAAATAGATGTTTATATTGTCATTCAGTAAAAGGTAATCTGAATTATAGTTTACTACTGTACAAACACACTAATGTATAATTATAAGTTGTATAGTTTACTTTTTGGAACATTATGAAGTATTGTGTTTTAAGAAACTACTATAAAAATGATACATACCCAAGATGTTACAGTACATATCCTGTACTTTTATACAGTTATACAGTAAGTGTAGGAATGGGAATAATTTCAGACCAGTAATTTCTCACAATAATGTATTTTAAGGGAARWTAATTTTGTTTAGTATTTATTGCATAGTGTGACCTCAATTTAATTATCAAACTAATTCAATTAGTCAATTAATTAGCCATTTTAAAAGGCATAATCTGTACTCTGACTCTAAATGTGTTGAATATGCTAAAAATGTTTWATATCTATTTATATAATTATTARTAGTGTGAATTTGTCTATAAATGTTGCACAGCAGGCAACATTCAGGCAACACTTTCACAAAATTATTAGTAAAGTAATCTTTCTGCTTCTTCTTCTACTTCATCATCATCATCATCATCATCATCATTATAATCTTCTTCTTTTTTCAAATTGAACTGTGGAAACAATGTTTATGAAAAGCAGCTAGTGAGTAAAACCAGATGAACCACAGGTGAGTGTGTCAGTTCTCACAGTTATAACACCAGCATCTTGCAAGCAAATATTCCGTGTCTCAGGTCTGTGGTTGGAAAACAGTCAAACGATAAACARTGTCTGTGTWTGAGCTACAGCTTGTGGTTGAARAGATGTCCTTACATGACTACAGAACTGATTTGAGTGGRGTTGTAAAGTAAGAGTTTAGATTTACTGTTTAAATAACTCTCTCTCTCTCACACACACACACACACACACATCTGAATCTCTCTCTTACCCCCTCACTCTGACACAACACTAATTAGACATTCTTACTGGGCGCATGCTCCATGGTGCCAYTMACTTGTCCATCACTCCATTTACAGATCGGCACACAACCACCAGTCACTCTCTGTGTTATATCTTTTACATCTCTGTGTCACTCTCTGGTCAACATTATGGTAATCAAAAATAATTCACCCCTTAAAAAATGTCCTACTGTGGACTTTCACACACTCAAGCATGCGTCTCCACTCAAACCCCATTATAGTCTATGGAGTGATTTGTAAAGTGAATTCAGGGCCATTTTTGAATATATGTTGCTCCGTTATATTGTGTTTTCAGTTTTCTTGACGGCAGGTCAGCGTAATCTTGTTCCTTTTCGTGTCTGACAGCAGACAAATCTGATGTGATTGTCTGCTGTTTGTAGCCCAACCACCTTAGTGCTTGATGTACATATAGTGACTATAGACTTCCAACCAGTCTTGTTTCTCTCACTCTCTTTTGATCCTTCTTAACTTAATGGTGTTACAGGCTCCAGACCTAAACTAAAGAGATTGTCAAGAGGTCGGATGACAAACCAGACTACTGTCGGGTAACATCCGCCAAGCCACAGTTAAAGTCACAGACTTTGGACTTTCCCCAATCTGAACATTAACTGAAGCTCTTGATCTGTATTTGCATGAGCTTACACAATGTGCTTATGATTGGCTGATATGATAACTGCATAAAAATGTAGATCCTGTCATCTATGTAAACATTATGTAGTGCAGTGTGAGACAATGAACTGTAACAAAAGATATTTAAGGATAACAGAGTTGAGTTCAATGATGGCGCAAATGCATGGCTTGTGTTGGAGAGTATATTGTGGGAGAAGAGTTACTTTACCATGCAATTTGAACCACTACAGTAAGTCAGTTCATAAAAGGTTATCAGTACAGCCTTTGTATTTCTCCAGTAAAAGTAGACGTCCTTCTTTTAAATGCCCAAAAGTTTTGGGGGTAATCAAAATATTTTTTTGACAAATGTGAGATGAGCCTCATGGATGTTCTTTTTGGTTAGTAGTTGATTATGAACACTAATCTTAACTGAGACAAGTGAGGACGTGTTGTTCTGAGTTCCTGGATGAGTCGATATTGTTGTGCTCTTGGAGTAATTTTGGTAGGCCTGCAACTCCTGGTAAGCGTCGCCAAGTTTTCTCCATTTGTGGATAATGCCTCTCACTGTGGTTTGCTGGAGTCCCTAAGTCTTAGAAATGGCTTTGTAACCCTTTCCAGACTGATACGTCAATTACTTTGTTTTTCATCTGTTCTTGAATCAGACAGGTTTTATAGAAATTTAACTCAGCTTTCAATTACATGTGGTAAACCACAGTTCATTCATGATTTAGCAAGGTGGGCAATGGGGTGCAAGTGAATTACTTTTTCACATAGGGCCAGATAAACTCATCAATTAAAAACTGCATTTTATATTTACTCTGGTTATTTTTGTGTAATATTTAAGTTTGTTTGATCCTCAGAATCATAAAAGTGTGACAAATATGCAAAACGTAAAAAACAAACTGGGATGGGGCAAATATTTTTGGCAACATTCCTGCCATCTGAGGTCAGTCCATGTGCTGATTGTGTGCAGTCACAGGTGAAGCCTTATCGTGTGGTCAACCGCTTAGAAAAAATACAAGAGATTCATCCCGAATCCAGACCCTAGTTTCCCATGACATAGTGATGGTCTGTCGTATCTTGAAAAAACAGGATCTGTCTCTATAAAACAGGTGGCTGATCGTTTTCATGGTTTATAAAAAAGGAAAAAGAAACATAAGCATGATGATAATAAAATTACTGTCAATAATCATGAATAACTATAGGCCATGCATAAAGACAACACAAACTTTTGCAATGTTTAGGCAACAGGAGCTAAGGTGTTTGTGCTAAATAACATTATAGATAGCAGTGTAATAAGCTAACCAAAAACTGGACCAATTAGCTACCATAACATGAAACTATCCTAAACGGGGTGAATATATTATAAACATTTACACCACAGCTGATACTGACAACCATCTGTAATCTACATACTGTAAGTTATTAGCTTAGCCACCAGTGAGCTAACCTGTTTGTGCTAAGCTACATAAGGCAGTATGTTAGCATGATTTAGCAGTGTTATCTACATGCTAAACAAACCATGTAAGTGACATTAAATGACAATGTTTCGCATAAACTGGCAAAAGCTTGTGAGAAAATGAGGAAAAATAAATTAACATTAGTTTTATATTATCAGAATAAGGATTATATAAGATTTAATAACTTACCCATGCTAACAGCTTGCTGTATTCTCCTCCTTCGTTCTCTGTTTAAGTCTCAGTGTTGTTCTGAGGTAAATCTAAACTCCACCCACTGTCCAGAACATTCTGTAGAGCTTCAGAATCCTGTACAGTGCCGAACATCTTCCACATGCACAGGAAAATTAGCGGATCTACTGTCTGTGTGTGTGTGTGTGTGTGTGTGTGTGTGTGTGTGTGTGTTTGGGGGCGTGGCCTTGTATGTAGATTACCCTGACTGTTTCCMTGTGAAYAGCRTGTGGGCGTGTCCTGTCTCAGGTCATTATCACTGAATGAAGTGTGGCAGAAAGACTGTATCTCTCCTTAGATTCATATGGATTACATAAACTGAGAACATTTATTTTTGATTAAGCTTGCTACTTTTAAAAGACACTTTAAGCTTTATATATATATTTATATATATAAAAATAAAAAAGATTTTTGGGGAGACTGAAATGGCAGAAAGCGCACCCTGTTTATTTTCTTTAGTTTGCAAAAGCACAAAGTTTTATTGATATAGTAAGTGTACATTAACAAACAAAGACATAAATCGATACAGTACACAAATTATGGAACATTTAAGTTATGTTGACGGTTACATTAAAAATGCAAGAGGTCCCATAGCTGGAACAGCTGACCCCATGGTGCTGGTATACTGGTAACCCTGCTGGTATAATTGCTGGTCAAGCTGGTAACCAGCTATGATGGTCTATGCTGTTTTTTTATTTTTTATTTTTTCAGTTTTAAGTGATTTCCATTGATTACTTTAAAAAAAAAAAAAGTGCATTTATATAAAAGCTTTGTGTTGTGTTTTTAGACAACCCACAGATATTTAATGAATGTAAATTAATGTATTTACATGTTTTTGGTAAATGGATTATTTTTGTCTCTTGTATGTAAATCCACTTAAAGATAACACTACACAGTCCATGAATTTACATCACACATTATTTTCAGTACTAGCTATTAAAAACAAGATAATGAGCTAAAATTGTAATTATTTTTAACTACCAAAACCGTGCTGGTGACCAAGCATATAAATCATGCTGGCCTATGCTGGATTTTTCAGCAGGCGTGCTGGTCTTCCATCAGTTATGCTGGTTCACCAGCGAAACCAGCACCAGATCAACACTAACTAGGAAGACCAATGCTGGTGGTAAGGTTTCATCAGCGTAGATCTGCTGGTCTTCCATSAGTTATGCTGGTTCACCAGCTAAACCAGCATCAGACCAGCACTAACCAGTATTAACCAGCATAGACCAGCATGATTTATATGCTGGTCTATGCTGTTTTTTTTCCAGCAGGGATATGTAGTATACAGTACTTTGTATACTTTTACTCACATCAGTGTTCTTTGTCTTTGTCGCTGACAGTAAACTAATTTACACTATTAACATACAGCATGGGGGGAGTAGACAGGACATTACAGTCCTTACACACAGAACAGGGACAAACTGTCTTCACATACACTTCATTTCATATATTTAACGTTTTAAAGTTTCGTAGTAGAAGAAGTGAGGTGCTCGGTCTGTCTGCTGTGCTTTGATAAACTAGGAGAGACTCAGTCAAACGCACAAAAATGTTGTCTGTCAGAAAGGTCTCTATTTATTAACAGCAAACGATAGCGTTTTTATGTTTGACCAAATGCCTGTGCCATCGACATCTGTTACTAAAAAGAACATAAACCATTGTAAAATGTAAAATGTCTTGGTGAAATCCTGAAGGAGAAAAGAGTGGAAGTTGGACAGATGTTGGTTCAGAGATGAACTAGGAGGTGTTGACACTCGTTAGGGGGAGAGAGAGAGAGAGAGGAGAATGAGAAGGTGAGCGTGGGAGCTTTAGCACTTTAAGATCAGAAGCAAGTTGAGACAGGAAGAGGAAAGTGTTAGCAAGGAAGATTTAACAAATTAATATCAGATCTATGAGGAAGAGAGTAGAATTAACTTTTTATATAAAATAATTCCATTACATTATAAAATTTATATTAAAAGACAACAAAAATGTAAACCAACAGTGGAAGTGGAACAATACAATGTGGAATAATACAGGAATACAAATGAATGTAATTTTAGTCTTAGTACAAAATAAAAGGTGGTGCATTATTATATGTTTACGACCTTTTTTTTCATTTACTCTGATCCCAGGCTAAGCTAAGCCCTGCATACAGTACTGACTAAATCTCTACGAGAGTGTGAGGTTAAAAACCCTGGAGGATTCTGGGTAACTGAGTTCTCCCACACGGCTCTCTCACTGTGCACCTCTGTCTCCCTCTGCTGGCAGCCGGTGGTAAAGCGCAGCCTTAGATCTCACAGATTAAATCTCACAATGAGCAAAGAATTTCCTGCTGAGGGTTTGTTAGAGCAGGTTACAAGAACAAGAGCTGGATTTGACTGGATGATTAACTGGTTAAGTGTGAAGAGCTTCAAGTCTGTGCTGCAAAGAGCAACAGAGTCAAATGTCATGGGCAAAAGTGTTAATCATCTTTACTACCATTAAACATCTCATATAAAGATCTTTATGGTCTTTTTTATCACAAAGAGAAACAATAATAATAATAATAATTCATAAGCGGCATGGTGGTTAGCACTGTCGCTTTGCACCTCCAGGGGCTGGGATCGATTCTTGGCCTGGTGCGACTCATGTCTCTGCGTTCATGGCATACTGGATGACCCTGAATACTGGATAAAGTGGTATAGATGATGAATGAGTGAGTGTAAAGCAATAATAATAATTTTTGCTTTAAAAAAAATAATTTGTGATGGTGTAAAAGTCTTTTATTTACTTTATTCACCAACACAGAAAAAGGCAGTCTTTAAACCACGGCTGCAGCCAGTCACTAGATGGCCTCAGAGACATAATGACTTTCATAACTTTTTTTTTGTTTAATGACATCCACTGATATACACAATCATTGGTACAGAGTTGGAACACAATCCTTCACTATAGGCACAGAACACTATGCATCAGAGAGAACATCACACTCCTCATGACTGGAAAACTGAGGGACACTGTATCTTAAAAGAGCTCTTGTAAGGTATGTAGTAAATACATAACTATTATTCTGTAAAACGTTTTGCATTTCTTTAACATTTTTAATATTCACAATTTGCAGACCTTATTAGAGTACCGGTGTGTTTGTATCTATAATGAACCACAGACCAGAAAATATTGTTTTTCTTTGAATATGCATTTTGTCATCAATTAACCCTTAAAACTCAAGTGGCATGGATTTGTGCCAGCAATACAGAATTGGTTAATGGCCATAAAAATCAACAAAACAAACCAAAACAAAACAAAAGAAAGCTTTAAAAAGGGGAAGCTTTAAACATCAAATTGTGCATTTGGGTTTTTGGACATGTCAGGTAGAACCGAAGTTATCATTACTTTTACACGTAATTTTGATTGATACAGTAATATGGGAATGTCAGTGCAAAAATGTTGACCTCACCAAATGCTTGTATTATTATTATTATTATTTAAAACATCATAAAACGTGATGTCTTTTTCACATGCATGCTTGGATATTTGGTTAAAACAAAATCAAATGTAATTATACTGTATATTTCTTAATGCAAAGAAATTGATTAAAAAGCTCTGGGTTTTGAGGACTACGCAATGTTTTGCTTTCCATACATGGTGTTTAACAGACGAGTGAAGTCTGTTCAGTCTATGGGGAAGTTGGACATCTCATGTCCAGATTTTCCTTAAGTCATTTTAACTAAGAATGTGGTGACCTGTACGGCACAAACAATCACATCCACAGACACACACACACACACACACACTGGGTCAAAGTGTGGGGACAGAACGATTTACACATTTCATTATAATTCACATTCATCTTAAAAAGGATTCAGTTCACTTTTTGTCTCCATCATAATTCTACACACAATACACCACAAAGTAACGACAAAGTTCAAACAGGTGTTTTGCGTCTTTTATTTATTAATATAAAAATAGAGACTGAATATAAACTAGTGTCGAAATAAAAGAATGAGGAGAACAAGGCAAGTGCAGTCCTAACCAGGATTTACTCGCTGCACTTTCCTTTGTGGGACTCTTGAACAAAAGAACAATTTGGGGCCTTAAAAAAAAGAAAAAGACAGCATTTATACAAACAAATGAAATTAAAATACTGATATTAAAATGATATAGTCCTCAATTTCAAGTAACATCTCACTGTAGGAGGACATAAAACACTGAAATAAGTGTGCAATTAAATCAGAATCTAATAAATAGATTTTTTTTTCATAAATAATAAAACACCACAGGATGTACAAATAAGGAAGCAAACGTGTGTGGAAAAAAAAAAGGTTATAGCTTTATAGGTTAGGGCCGTTCAAGTCAAACTGAGACTCGTGGAGGAGTTTCTGGTGACTGAATGCGTAAATGTGACATTTAAAGAAGACTTTAAGTACAGTACAGTGATGAAACTCTGTCCTGAAGTAAAATATTTGAACAGTGCAAACATTTTTAAGGAAGGCCGTACATCCTTAAATGAAGATCTCAGCAGAGGAGGCTCGCAATTTTTTCTGTAAACATTCAGCGAGCAGAACGTCTGATCCTAGAAAGTCACTGAATAACTTGTTGCCAACTTGCGGCAGACAGACACACATCTGCCTGTGAGAACTGTACACACAATCATCAAATCAACACCAGTTACACATTACAGGAATTCCTGGGAGGCCAGCGTTTCCCGCTTTGACTTGAACGCCCTTCGTAACATGAATACAGTATGTACTGTATAGACAGCGGAGTAGTGCAGGGTGTATGCAAGTATACTATGTACACCTACTCATTTTTCAGTCAGCACTGCGTATACAAACTTCTCCATCCACCCTGACACACAGACATGGTGATACATTACTGTCAAAAGTCAAATGTGAGGAAAGGCATTGGTCTCAAAACAGTTATGAGGGGTTAAACTGAGCTGGAAATGTCCGGAAAAGTATTTCAGCACCTTCTATGAGTAAAATAATAAATAATTTGGGAGCTCATACCAAAAATCCTAGAGTGCTATGCTCTTTGGTTCTTTACCCCTTTTATTGGGAAATTTGCCCCGGTCTCTATTTGCTGTGCCTCAGGATCCGCTACACTGGATTTGAGGGTTCCCACCAAGTCGAAAACCACTTTCATCCCTGTTTAAAGGTATTGATTTGGTTTTGTTCCATGCTCTCAATAATACTACATCCACTGTGACACACAGACCAAAATATAGCTTCTTGTGGAAAATTAAACGGATGAAATTATGGATGTAGAGTAGTATCCAAACAAAAATTAGCTTTCAGAACAAATGACTAGTCCATGTCACATCAGTACTGCTAGCTATCAACAGCTGGAGTAACCACAGCCCAGCTACTGGCCCTTTCTATTATGAACTAAATACACAAGGACTGGCCACTTTAAAAAGGGCATTAACCTCACAGTGTACCCTCTTCTCCAGGCACCACTTCATGTAGGGGGCATTTGGGATTAAATCTAATGCTATGTATCCCCAACATTATATGGAGATATAATACATTTCTAGCAAAAATATAAGCAAGTTGCTATTTAGTTTTTATTATTATTATTTTTTTTTTTTAAATCACATTTTAGGAAATCTCACAGTATAGCTTTGGAATGCAATCAGACCGGTGAGTGATAGGTCAGTGGTAGCTTTGGACCATGATCTTCTTGTTCTCAAGTAAGTTGAGAGGGATCCACTCATTTAACATTAGCTGTTTGTTCCTGCTTTACATAAGAACATTGTCCTGCTAAGTGTGCACTCAAACTTCCTGTGTCTCTGTTTCCAAAGTATTTGATTTTGGCACTTTATGCACACAGTACAGCTCTCAATGGTAATGTTGCTAGTTAGCTAGGGTTGCTAAGGCTGCACACTCATGCTACTTCCAGTCTAAGTTTACAGAATTTAGTGGAATTGACAAATGACTGAAGACAAAAAAAAAAAAAAAAAATTATCTTTCCACAAAACATTATAAAGACATACAAAAAAACTGCCTGCAACAAATCCGTACATAAAAACGTTAAATAAAAAATAAAAAAAAGAAAGATATATAATTAAAAATGGAATGTTATAAAAATTTACAGTGTCACAAAATATAATAAGGCAATACAATCGTACTGATATTTTTTCTTACACACCAAATTCAGTTTAGAACTGAATTGTTTAGAACTGATGAAGATCTAACCAGGCGTGTACCTTCTGTGACAGATCAGGATTAGCTCTGAGCTGAGACTGAATGTTAGTTCAGGCTTTTCTGCTGGATTTTCACTCCACACAGAGATTTTTATCCCATATTAGACTGAACTACATCATGTCGTACTCTCTCAGTTCAGCAGGAAGACACCTGGTCACATTTGCAGGAAACCTCTCCTTCAGGGGCTGTAAAAATGATTACTCAAGTTCAAATTTTGATTAACATTACACATGGATTAAATAAAGAAAAATATTAGACCAACTAATTCCAGAAGTCTTCACTTTAAAGTGTATAGACAGTTTAAAGCAGTATGTATACAGTATGTCTGGTGTTCAGGTTTGGGGCTGATGTTCAGATCTGATTTTATCAGATCCAACTAGACCATGTGGATGTCCATTCAAATCCATATTTTAAACATTTTGACTATTTAATTATAAGGATCAAAGACTCACTTACTGTCAGTGGCGTTTTGTGGAACAGGTCTAAAGTTCTGTGAAAACTTCACATCTGCCTCCTTCCTCCTCTCACCAGAGTTCTTCTTCTTCCAGACCACAATTCCAGCAACAACAGCGATGAGAGCGACGAGAGCCGCGACTACAGCAGTGATGATAGCAATCGATGACCCATCGGATCCTCCACTTGATCCACCATCTGATCCACCATCTGATCCACCATCTGATCCACCATCTGATCCTCCACCTGTTAAATCAGCACAGAGTCTTTATTATCTGCTGGAGCAAGAAATCAGCTTTCACTCTCTACAGCTCTAGTTTATTAGGACCTTTTGGTACTTCTCGCACTAACTCCTTCTCCAAGCTGCTATGCTGAACCACGCAGGTGTAGGTGTGTTTCTGCAGCTCCTCAGCTGGGACTTTCAGAATGCTTCTCTTCTGGAAGCTTCCATCCTGGTTGGGTAACGTCTCTCTGAGCTCCACGTCCTCATGCAMGTCCTCTCCGTCYTTCTGCCAGGTGATSWTYASTGCTTTGGGGAAGAAACCTGTAGTGAGACACACCACCTCTGGAGCAGGAGATGAGTGTTTCTGGACCACTGACACCTCGGGACGAACTGCAGAGGCACAGGATGGCTTAAATATTAGAACATTTTACAATATTTTTAAAGCATAAATGACAACAGGAAACTGTGTACACTATTAGTGTGTTGTAGTTGTGAAGAAGTATAATATTCATTCATGCACTATTAAAGAAAGTGTGTGTTGGTTGCTCATACACTTTACCTTTTCGTTCCAGAGTCTCTCTGCCATGAACCTTTAACAGCTTCAGCAAGTCAATACATCCATTCTCCATGTAGTGCTTCTGGTGTTTACCATAACCTGAAGACTCCCACTTCTGTATGATGGTTGCAGCTTGAAGTTTATCAGAAGCCCACGTTCCAGTTCTGAGATCCAGACTGATAAAATCTTCTCCATCATAAGCATATTGATTATATCCTCTGGTGGTGTCATCATCCAGCTCACAGCCATACAGCTTCTGTAATGTATGAATACCTGCAGACAGGGGCAAAGGAAAGATTTTAGAAGTGTACTGGGGACCAAATTACAATCAAATGACTGTGATCTTTATTCGTCATTGTGGTGGGAAAAATTGCTGAGGTTAAGAGAAGTGCACTCACTCTACAATGTCTAGCTAGCCAACAGCAAAAAGAAAGCGGGAAATGTATATATTGTGTAGGAAATGCATCTGTGTGTTTGTGTGTGTGCGTGTGTGTGTGTGTATAAACACCAACAAATGTGGTACAGTAACAAAAGCTTAGGATATTGTAACTAGGGATGTGATGCAGCTCATTCAAAAATGTTTTCACCTCCAAAATGGCACCTACTTAATTCATATTGAGTTCTTATTTATAGACCTGTTGTATAAAGTTATATTGCACTAAGAGTTCACTACAAGGTTTTGCTGTTATTTAAATGCCATCATCATTTAATTGAATTCTAACAATCATACTGGCAGATCATATGATCCTATTAATATTTAAGAATGGATTTCATCCTCCTTATCCAATCCAAATGCCTTATGCACACCACCTACAGTAGGTGTGTGACAGATGTCACCAAGAGTGTCTCCCAATGGTGCAAACAGAATTAAACGTTCACCAACAAGAAAAAAATTATAAGTCTCTGCCTAATATGATGTTGGTCCTTCCCATAGTGCCAAAGCTCCTACATGCTGAGGCAAAAACTCTGGAAATGCCTTGTGGGGTGTGGCACCAAGACATGTGCAGCAGATTCTGTGATTGGTGTGATTGGTTAACCAAATCCTAAAGACACTTCACTGGAGGTAAACCTTGGGAAAACTTGCATGCCAGTGCTACACTTTGAATTCTTCTTAAACTGTCCATGATGTGTGGAATGTAGGACACGCCTGAATTTGCTTTGTTTGTAGATGTTCCCTAGTCCTGGAAATCACCTACATATTGTAGCTTAACCATTCACTTTTGCCAATAAAAAACGCTTTCATAACCAAAATGTTCCCATAATTCCACTTAGAATGAAAAAAAACTCTGCATAATATTTTTATCAAAATCAATCACAACATCAACTTTGAAATCTGAAACTGTAGAAACTATGCCTCTTTGTACAGTATGAGTCTACAAAAAGCTGAAAACACGTGACAACATAAAATCATGTTCTACAGCCTATTAAGATATCTCCATGCTGCTGTTAGCATTCATTCATTTATAGACTGCTCAGCGAATGCTGGGTCAATGGATGCGCTTGTCACACTTGAACTCAAAACTATAAAAGTGAACAATATAACAATGTAAATGTGTCCATCTTTACCTTTACTGTTATTAAACTCTTTTATTGCTGTTGTGAATGTGTTCTTAAAATCATCCTCATTGTCCTCCATGCTCTGTGTCTCACTCTCCCAACAAAGTTCACCCTCAATCGTCTTTATCCAGTCCTTTAGGATCAGCGTATGGTTGCTGCGGCTGTACGACATAAACTGCTTTCCATCCAGGAGACCCACAGCAGAGAACTCTGGGAAAGCAGCATGTTCGGGTGTGACGACAATGTAGAGGATCTGCAGAGAGCGTGTGTCTGCAAAGACAAGAAATTGAATTTTAAATGGTATTTGGTAAATGGTATTTTTTTAATTATAGCGTTGCAGTGTCCCACTAACTTTTTACATGTATTATTATTTGTGTTTGTCAAAAAGAACAACAATTATCCATGAGGAATTCAAGGAAACACAGAATATTTAGTTATGTCTTTTCATAGGACAACACTGCATAAATGACTCTTTGACACAATGAAAAGTAGTCAGTGTAAAGTTTGTATAGCAGTGTAAATTTATTGTCCCCTCAAAATAACTAAAAATACAGCCAATAATAGCTGAACCCCTGGCAACAAAAGTGAGTACACAACTAAGTGAAAATGTACAAATTGAGCACAATTAGTCATTTTCCTTCCCCTTTTTCATGTGACTCATTAGTGTTACACTGTCAGCAGGTGAGTTAAATCTGGTATAAAATCTCTTCCACTCTCTCAACCTGGCCACTGAAAGTTCAACATGGCACCTCATGGCAAAAGTTTTTCAACTCTCAGAAGACCTGAAAAAACTAATTGATGCTTTACATAAAGATGACCTATACTATAAGAAGATAGCCAACACTCTGCAACTGTGCTGTAGCACAGTTTCTGAAAACGAATGACAAATATTAATTTTCACACAGTCTGCTGCTTCAGTGTCAGATGTTACTCTGGTATACTGAAGTATAATTACATGCATTTTAAAAATGTCAGAGACTTTTATTAACAATTACATTAAGTTTATGCAAAGAGTCAGTATTTGCAGTGTTACCCTTCTCTTTCAAAACCTCTGTGATTTGCCCTGGGATGCTGTCGATTACCTTCTGTACCACATCCTGACTGATCGCAGCCCGTTCTTGCATAATCAGTGCCTGACGTTTGTCAGAATTTGTGGGTTTTTGTTTGTCCACCCAAATTTTTGACCCCCAAATAAAATAACTAAGTGCCTCAGGGAACAAAACTATCGACATTTTAGGTTCGTGGCCAGGAAACTCCTCAGACTTTAATCCCATTGAGAACTTGCATTCGATCCTTAAGAGGCAGATGGACAAAAAAAAAAGAATGTCAACACTGCAAATTATCGACACTTTAAAAAAATTTCATGTCATTGTCAAGAAAAGCCTCTGACACTTATGACACGCTTGTATAGTAATTATACTTCAGTATACCAGAGTAACATCTGACACAAAGATCTAAAAACATTGACGAAGCAGACATTGTGAAAAAATGTATATTCCTTTCATTCTAAAAAACACCCACGTGCTTTTGGTACGAGCGGTTTAGAGAAATGACTCATGCGCTACATCCAGTGAGAACATTCCAGTGTTTCCGCTCGAGCGCAAAGGCAACACGTGAACTCGCATTCTGCTCAGATCTACTGTACTGTATATTCTACATTATACGGCTTTAAACATGCTCCTGTTACACATTTACTAATCTCAGTCCAGTGTCAACAGAATCATAGCAGGGTTTAAATAAAAGTTTCCGCCGAAATACTTCAAATAGTGAAATATAAACTAACATACAAACATAAATACTGTAATGTAGCTGTTTTGTATGATATAATGTGTAGGATTTACAGTCATGATCCCATAAAGACAAGTAATTTAACTTATTAAAACACGAGACTGACAGGAATAATCGGATTATGCTTTCTTTTTAAAGTTAAACTGCTATACGGCATTGAAACAGCGCTCTTAAATCAAATGCATCCATACACACTCATACACACTCCGCCTTACCTGCAGAAACGCAAAGAAACCATGTTGTAAACACTAATAAGTATCTGCTGTTCATCAGTCCGGTCCGGTAACACTGCGGGTTTAATCCAGTGTCCAGGAGCAGCAGCACTTTTCATTCAAACTCTCCTCACCTGATCATCCCAACCTGCTCTCAGTAGCGTCTTGACCAATTTACTCCTAAATTATATATAATATAAAATACATATCCCAGAGACACCACACATCATATCTGCAGTGGAAAATAAACTTCTAGAGTCATGTAATCGAGGAAAACTTTAGCGTTCAGTGACAGTGAAAGTAATTTCAGTACGTGCCGTCAGCGCAGGGGCGGGGTTTACACGAACCAATGGGAATTTAGTCTCGCCTACGTCATCAGTTTCTAAGAGGAAGTGGTGACTGCAGGTTGCAGCGTGTATTAGAATACGGGTAACCTGAACTCTTAATATGAATGCCATATATTTTAATTATATAAACAACACGTTAATTAATTTTTTTCCCTTTGTGGTGTGTTTAATAAATTAGCATTTTAAAGCTTTTTTTTAAAATTGTTTTAACATGAATAAATGAATACATTGTTGTACGTTATTGTGTATTACCAAACCCTATGTGTTCAGATTTGTGTTTAATGAGAAATCTAAATCTAATTAACAACAACAACAATAACAACAATAATAATAAAAATAAGTTGAAGAAGAAGAAAAGTCCAAAGGTCAATCACATGAATCAGGGAAAAGTAAACACAAGAAGAGAACTGTTCAAGAAATGCAAACAGCTGTATGCATTATTAGCTTGCCAGTGTTAGCACGGCCCATCTAGCTTAAACGTAACATTACTGTATTTATTGTTGAAAAATTACATCTTTAAGAAGTAACATTAAAGCTTCAGGTGTATTTACTAGAGTCAGATCATCTTCCCTTTTTTTTTTTTTTTTTTACTCCACAGATAGTTTTTAATTCTTCTGTTTGTTCCTCCTCGCTTTGGGGTCATGCTCCACATGTGAGACATGACTAGAACTGGGCACATTCAACTAGAGAAAGTTTCAGCTGAAAAAAAAAAAACAACCTTTTTCTCACACTGACAGTTGCTTTATGTCAGCTTCGCCAGCATTTATGATTTTTTTAATGTAAAATGTACAAATGTGTACTTTTTCTATTAATTGTAATGAGATATACCTATTAAAGTAAATAAAATACTGAAATCATACTGCAAAATTACTTACTTTCATTTAAAACCTACTGTTTTTGGCAGACAGTGCAGTCTGTATGAAATCTCCTTTGAATCTTCAGTGACAGAGCCCATGAAAGCATGCCATTTATGAACCTTTATATCGAATTCAAAAACAATATGTTTTAGATTTGCACTTACTGGGCTGCAAAATTGTTTTTTCATTATTTATTTATTTATTTATTTATTTATTTATTTATTTACATACTGTAGCTAGTATAACTTATTAAAAGCCAGTAGTTGTTTGTATTGAACATTAGATTTTGTTGTTAAATTTAATTTTTAGGATCTCTAATTGCTTACACACACACACACACACACACACACACACACACACACACTACTACTAATATATACTAATTATATAATATAATATATATAACTTATCTGTCTTCTTTTACGGATTTATGTTGACATGGCTTCTTTTTTTGCTTCATTTAATGCTACTAATATGAGTCAACCCAGTTGCGAAGGATTTTTATTACATTTATGTGTGTAAATGAACTACATATGATATTTAAACCTGACAATGTACTGTATATAACATTGCAGTAACTAACAATTATGGGGTTATAATATAATAAATAAAAAGAAAAGTTTGTTATCCAATGTATATACTTAGCTGATCTTTTTTTTATGTATTCAAATGCAATGTCACTTGGTTGAGTTGCTTTCTTAATTTTTAAAACTAGGATCCAGGAAATCAAAGTGAAATTAAAGGCATTTGCAGCAAAACATTTTAAGGTTATAAAAAATTCAAAATGGCTAAAACATTTGTTAAATTTCCATAATGATTATCCATAATGATTATCCATAATGGTCCATAATTATTTTTTATGTCATGAATTGAAAAACAAAAATGTATATATATATATA
>QMIH01001041.1:186884-199272 GCA_003987875.1 Clarias batrachus
TATATACAGTATATATACACTTTTCCTCTTCACAAGACCACAAAAACCCACAAAACAAAAGCAGTGACTGCATATGATTTATAAATAATATCAGCTTCATTGCTCTCAAAAATGCTCATGCATTTCGAACTTTCTTTACCATGAAGTATATGTAAAAAGCAGTCACTTTAAACTTTAACTTTAAGTCTAAATGTGCATTAAATAAACTGGTTACAACTTGCCAAAGTGCTGTAAAATGGCACTGCCAGATTTACCTTAGCATCTGACACTAAACTCTAAGACACACTTTGGCTGCGGATCGAGAGAACCAGCATTGATTTGCAAGTGCTGTGTTTGTTTGTGAGTGTGTGTGTGTGTGTGTGTGTGGGGGGGGGGGATTCAATGGGTAATTAGGTAGTTTCATGTGTGCATGTGTGTGTGTGCGTGCACTGTGGTTTCACTTTGACAGCAACTGATCTCTGAGTCTGTACCGATTGCCGAAAAAATGGCCTTAATCTCTAGATCTCTAATCTCTAGAATTTCAAGCAGAGAGTTACACTTCTCTATCAGAAGGTGAGTGAAGCATAAAGTAAAAGCCTTAATAGATGAACAGGTAAAAAGCACATTTTGTATGCAGGGGTTGTCTAAAATAAATTAATAAAGACAAATATGTCACACCTTTAAGGGTTTTAAGTTAATGGAGTTCTTGTGTCAAATGTTAACTTGCAAGACTGACCTCCTTTATGTATTAGTGTAATCTTTATAATGAAGCCTATTATTCATTAGAAGACGTTTTAGAGAGAACAGGAGAACAGGATTGGGACAAAACAGCTGTGTGTCCATAAGAAAAACACTTTTTTAGTGAGACTCATCAGAACAAAGGCATCAGTTTGCTAGGGAACATAAAGATTGGTCATATGGTCTGATGCGTCCAGAGTGACCCTATCTCAGAGCGACTGGTCCATCAGGGTAAGAAGGGAAGTGCATGAAGTGATGTGCCTTCGTTATGTTTTCAAAGTAGTACTGTATATATCTCACTGTTTCACCCATGAAAATGTGTGTAGCCCACAGCAAACAGCCTTACCCTCTAAGTGGTTAGAACTGTCACCTAGCACCGGCGGGGCTGGGGGTTTGAATCTAACCTTTTTCCAGAAATACATGACAATTGAGTGAGAAAATGCAAATAGGGTTAAAAAAAAAAAAAGTAGGGGAAAGATTTTCTACTCTCAGTTTTGATGATGTCATGATCTTTGTGCCCCTGCTGCTGGCTGAAGGAGGTACAGCATGAAATGTACTCAGATAGTGAGTGGCCAAGAGAGTGAGCGCCATTACAGTGTCTCTATGACCTTTAGTTTAAGGATATAAATGACTTGCTTATGCAAATGACTTACTGCACAACGTAAAGATATTCACGAGAGCTAAGAATAGTATGATATGGACATAACTTCAATAATTAGTAAAGTATTTTACTACATGTTGTGTAAATAGAGTGTACACACAAGGGGTGTTAAAGTCAAACCAGGACTGAAAGTTCCCTTATTATTATTATTATTATTATTATTATTATTATTATTAGCATTATTAGCATTATTAGCATTATTAGCAGTATACTGTATATCAGTAAAATAACTGGACTGGGGAAAATTTCACAGAGCAGGAGGAGTAAATGAGAGAAAAAAAACCCATGATGTGGGGACCCATGATCCAATCAGAGCGCCTGTCTTTTAGCCATGTGGTTTGTCTGTTCAGAAAAGCTCTGTCTCTTGTACCAGTATTTAGAATCTTTTACTACACTAATGGCATAAAGGGAAAACCATACTTATCACCACATCATTACTTCTGACGAGAAATTATAAATTGGAATTTGAGAATCTGACAGCACAACTTTATATAGCAGACATAAAGAAACACTTCATGGGAACAAATATCCTAAACAGGTGCATTAGTTTCTTGTCATTGGCGGATAAAGAGTTGATCTGACACAAAACTGCTTAAAACCTCCCTTCCGCTCAACATTTTGATTTAATGTATGAAATGTACAGATATTTTCAAAAGAGCGAGTTCTCACCAATGTACTGACAAAACCTTTCTTTTATTTATACTGTATATTAATAGATTGATTTGATAAATTACATGATCTGCTTAATTTCTGCTTTATACCCTAATGACTAAATTACAGTGAGAAAGATTGCAATACTGAACAGAACTTTACAATTTTGCTGTTAATGTCATGCAGATCCCTACAGAACATTTACTGGACCAGATCATACTTGACAGTTGCATCTCCTAGTCGTTAGTCTTAATCTGATTGGTCTAAGACTAATGCAAAAATGAATGCAATTGCACTACAGCAGAAAATCACATTCTGTAATCATAATACTAATCTAAAAACGATGAAAGTGTCATTCTCGGGCATTCTACAATAACTCTAGCTTATGTAATCATTTCCTCAACACTCCAAAACCCTGTTTTAATAAAGAAAATAAATAAATTGTTTGTTTATAAATAAATAGAATTATGTATCATGTTTCAAGAGCACCATACATTAGCACAGAAGCTCATTTCTGATACAAAACATGCACTCACCGGCCAGGTCATTAGGTACACGTTACCAGTACAGTACTGGATTGGACCACTTTTGCCTTTAGATCTGCCTTAATTCTTCATGGCCTAGATTGAGATCTGGTGGCTCTGGAGGCCGTGTGAGTACAGTGACGTGTTCAAGAAACCAGTCTGAGATGATGTTAGCTTTGTGACATGGCACGCTATCCTGTGCTCTTAAAGGGATGGACACAGTCAGAAACAATACTCAGGTAGTCTGTGGCATTTAAACCATGCGCAATTGGTTGGGAAAGTGTGCCGAGAAAAACTCCAGCCTGCACCGCTGATACACAGCAGGTTGGGTCGATGCTTTCATGTTGTTTATGCCAAATTCTGATCTGGCCATCTGAAAATCACCGCAGAAATCAAGACTCATCAGAATTAATTCAACATTTCCCCATCGTCTATTGTCCAATCTTGGTGAGTCCATGTGAATTTCAGCCTCAGTTTCCTGTTCTTTCTGCTCTTAGCTGGTGTGATCTCCTGCTGCTGTAGTCCATCTGCTTCAAGGGTTGGCGTATAGTGTGTTCAGAGAAGCACTTCTGCATACCTCGGTTGTAACACGATGTTACTTGAGTCACTGTTGGCTTCCTATTAGTTTGAACCAGGCTGCTTATTAGAAGAGAAGAAAGAAAAAAAATCTGTAATAGCTCAAAACTAATAAAAATCTCATTTTCATTCAGTTGAAACCAGTCTGTTCTATATAGCATATAGCAGTCACTATATGTATACTTACTTTGACTTATCTGTGGCTTCAGGATTGTCAACTAAAATACATTTTTTAAAAAAAGTTTTAGATTATCTTTTATTTTTAATTCATATAAATAATAATTTTTTGCAGTATTATAAACAAAAACAAATTATTATTTATTTATTTATTTATTTATTTATTTATTTATTTATTTATTTTTGTCGTAATAATTGTTGTAGTAGTATTGGATAATAATTTACCTTTGTGTATTGTTCTGTACTTCAGTGTCAGGAAGATCAGGACACAAAAAAGAATGACAGTCGCCGCACTAAACGCCACATTCAGGATGAAGAACACTGACGAAGAGTCTGAAACTGGTAGCAGTAAAAGGTTTTTATGTTAATAATGTTATGTCATGAATAATTGATGTACAGTATTCACACAGTGATGCAGACTGACAGACCTTGTGTCGTGTCTGTGATTTTGGGAAGTGTTTCATTTGCACCTGAAACAGATACACATTATTTATGGAGTTTTTTTAAAAGCAAAACTTATATTGCATATAATCATACATATTTCTGCATATTCTATAATTTGAAATAATGACAAACCTTGTGCTGTGTTTGTGTTTTTGGGAAGTGCTTCATTTCCGCCTGAAACGAATACAGACATTTATGCATATTTTTTTTTTTTAAACAAAACTTACCTCGCATATAATTTAGATGATATATTGTACTTTTTCCTTTCATCCTCAAGTAGCTTGAATTGCTGAATGAGATTTGGTTGAGCTGCAAGAATCCGCAGTAGTAGAGTCCTGTATCAGAGACATTTACTGCAGTGATGGTGAGAGACGTGTTCCTGTCTTGAAGAGACATCACCATGCGTTTAGTGCCACTGTAGAAGTAACACTCATTTGCCGGGCCTGACGTCTTAAAATGCCTGCAGCCAGTAAGAACTGGTACCGAAGTGGTACTTAAAGCAGCAGTGCTCGAGTTTTGGTAGAACCAGTAGATGTAACCTGCATGGTCCAGCTCATGCTGGCACCAAAGAGTGACATTATCTCCAGGATCTGCTTCTAGAGTGGAAGAGCACAGAGTCTCCCAGAGCAAACCTGCAACACAGAAACACACAGATTAATTGTAGTAATCATATTTAAAATAAATAAATAAATATAATAAATATAAATAAATAAATATAGAGCGTGAAACAAAAAGTTGTCGGGGTAACAACAGCCCATAATAGGACTTTATTATATTATATATATATATCGATTTTTTTTATTTTTTATCAGAAATATTTTACAGATTTTCACCTTTCAGAGCTCATTGTTGCTTCAGAACGTAATTAGTGATTTGTACAGTTATACAATATTGTTTATTTACACGTTTATTGTGTGCATGAACAAATTTTGTCTTGTAAGGTTTTACTGATAGAGATTTTATTTTTATTTTTTTTAAAAAGCAGTAAGTAATATTCTTCACACTTACCCATCACAACGAGAAACAAAAGCATGATGGTGAAGTCGTCCTTTTCTGCTCTGTGTCAGGTGAGAAATACAGAGGAACTGGCTATCTGGAGAGTGAAACGGTGTTTGCTGAGTGTGCAGGAGGTGTGAGCGGTGTACAGGATCTAGCGGTTTATTTGCTCGCTAAAAGCTTTCCTAGTAAGTTTCGTTTCCTGCAGCATCAGGACTGACCCGACTATAGACTAAAGACTGAATTCATGTTTTTGTCAATTGAAAAAACATTGCCCACATGCTGTTTTAACTGTTACAGTGCTATATTTTTGTACAGATCTGTGATGGAATATTTTCCTCGCTGGAGATTTTGATCAACAGAGAGCTGGGGTTTCTGCTCCAGAACAGAACACTGACCACATGGAGGTTTTTTAATTTGACCTAATCTTTTTTAATCTGACCAGAATTCTCTTTGTTTAATAAGACTTTTAAAAAGCAAATGGAGTTTATACTGTACTGTACGTCACTTTGATGCAACAGAAGTGTCTGTGTCACAATGGAAGGATGTACATTTTTGTGGTTGGAAAAAAACCAGTGCAGAGTTTCTCAGAAATGGACAGATGCTGGCAGTTTCTCAAGAGGTGGCTTGTGGTTTGTGTCTGAGCTGATTTTTAAAAGCCTATGAGAAAAAAAAAAGAGAAAAAAGCTCTAAAGCTGACCAAAAATGTTCAAATCCCCAATCACTGTGGAACTCAACAAATATTTATATATATATATATATATATATATATATATAATTTATATATATAAACCTTTTTTTCGTGCTATTAAGTATTACTTTATTATGTTTTTACTGTAAAGACACGAAGTATCTGTCTGCTAATGTTTTCTCTGCATTGTATTAAAGGGGACCTGCAACAAGGCTACACCTGACCCTATACACAACCCCAGCATCAGCAGATTCTTCTTCATGTAGAAGGTTTTAAACCACATGTAAACTACAACAGCATGAACAAATCTTGGTTAAATACTATTATTTGTCTTTAGTCCACACTGACTCAAAAAGCTACCTGTACAGTGTATTCAAGAGGAAAACAAGCATTTAGCCCCACCTACTGTATGATCACTATGAATACTGTGTCATGCTATACGATCTCTCTCCAGCTCCTGCAGCATTTCGATTATCACCTGCATTGACGTCATCCTGGTTTACTCGTCTGATTTTTCCACCAGCATTTGTCATGCCAGAGGGAGGCTGATGGACCAGGATGAAGTAGTATCAGTCAGAGTTTCCGGCTTCTACAGCAAATCAGCTACCGTGTTTTTTGCGTGTCTGCTTTATCCAATGTTCAACTCCATTGCCTCCCCACTAACATCTGCTAAAGAATTGGGCAAAATGCATCTAAACAATTTAGAGTAAAAACTGGGGACATGGGGGTTGGACTTTTTTTTTTTTCACAAGGGACCACTCGATACAATATTATATACCTAGGATTAGATTTGTATTTCGATTCAGTAAGTACTGCAATTTGACAAAATCTCATAATACAATATTAATTTTTGTTTTCAACTTTTGCTACAATTCTAAACAAACAGTGCTGCCTGTCATATTTTAGAGCACACAATTTGAAGAATTATTAAGAAATTGACATTTCATGTGTAAAAAATTGTAACATATATATATAGCGTAAATGAAAAATTAATTAAAAAAAAAATAGATTTTTGTGTTAGTGTTCTATCTCTAGTCTGCAGCCTGAAAAACATTGTTGGAAAATAAGGGCTGACAGGAAGTCTATAGTAGCTAATAATGACTCTTTACATCTGTGGAAATAGTTCCACAGATAGTTCATAGATCGAATGTAAAAGAAAATAAAATTGAGGATGATTAGAGCACCCTGCACAATAGCTTCCGTGTTGTAATTTACTAATTTACTTCTTCGTGACTTCTGGTGGTGAGAGCTGGCATAACCGCAGATGGTCGTTGAGAAAATTACTCAACACCTTTCGACCAGTCCAAATCAAGAGTGTCACAGCTTTTCATTTTAAAGGCTCCTGACTGACATGGCTGGGATTTGTAGACGTCCACCAGATGGTGACAAAGGTGAGTGCAGTTAGCCCTGATCACAGGATGCTGGAAACACTCCTATACCTGTGCTAATGAAGCAATTAAACACAAGTAAGACAAATGAAATAAATTTGCTTTGGGAGATACAGGGGTAAAGATTTCAAACAATTGTACCACCAGTAATTGACAGATTTCCTCCTAGTCTTTACAAATAAGTAATTTAATAAAATACAATTTGCACAAACTTTTTTTGTGCATATTTTTATTACACTAAATAGCTAAATGTGACCTGATATGAGGTTTACAGTACAAAAAAACATAATCCAGAAGCAATTATATAGTAATTATATGAATTAACAAACTGCAGATATCATGCTGTATCAACTTTTCAACTGTATCAATATCAACTTTTGTGGCCAACCTGCCTGTTTAACTGGGTTTGGGAATCTAAATTTATCCACACACCACACACTTAATCAAACACTCCAGGCAATTTGGAAATACCAATCAGCCTACACTATCTCTGAACTGTGGGAAATAACCAGAGCACCCAGAGCAAACCCACCAAGCACAGGCAGAAGATACAATCTCCACTCACACAGTCTTTGAACTTCTGACCTTGGCGGTGCAAGACAACAGTGCTAACCACTGAACCACTGTGTCGCTGGTTATCTCAATAAATATCAAATAAAGTCTTGGGAGTGGGGCTTTCTCTTTACTGTACCCATTTAGAATAAAAAAATATATAAATCTTTAAAAATGTATTCATGTTCATTATATAAACCTGTAATAAAGAAGGTTGATTGAATTTCTTTAGAGTGTAGCATTACTGTTCCCTTCACTGGAACTAAGAGGTCTTGTCCATCATGAGGCTGCACCATTGAGATCCATAAAGCTGGCTCCATGAAGACATGTGCTTTTGGGAGTGTGTTGGAATGGAGGGATGTAAGTGTCCTGCAGAGAGACTGAACGCAACACCAGTGAATGATCACCTTTGGGATGAATTGCAACTCCCTCTGCAACTCTGACCTCTTCGACATCCCAATATCAGTACCTGAGCTTATATACTGTGCATATGATTTGTACTAAAATCCTCATCCAGGTTAATGTTAAAGCCTGTAGTTTTTGTTCAGAATTTAAATCTTAGTTATTAAATAAACCTATAAAAAATGTATCTCCTGGTTGTGGGGTTTGTAGTCTGAGATTCACCTCATTATCTTCTGCCTCAAAGGCTACAACATCACAGCGAGAACATTAATAATAATAATAATAATAATGTTGTTGTTGTTGTTGTTGTTATTATTATTATTATTATTGTAGTAATAGTAAAAGTAGTCATACTTTACCTTAGTTTGTTTTTTGTTCTTAAAGTGCTTCCATCAAACACTGATCAACAAGAGCACATCAAGAGAGACTGGCAATTGGAGAAGTCATTAAAAACATGTTTCAATCAATAAACCTTCACTGTAACCAAACGTTTATGTGGAAAAAGACTAACGATTTTCTTATTTTAAATAAAAATATTCCTTACAAACTTTTCTTACAAATTGTAATAAGTAATTGATATGCTAATTGTGAGAGCTGTAATGCAATGGACACTTAATTCACTAAATGGACACTTAAGACTAAATTCAGGGTTTCCTGTACATTTCTTCAAATATTTGTCCCTATGTACTCAACTGAACTGAACTTTCCTTTATTTGCCATTTGTACAGACACAGGTGAACATGTACATATGAATTTTTACACAGTTCTCTGGGCTTAGTCCAGTGGAAGCCTGATAGTTGTCATGTCTCCCCGAGATGAATCAGACGCAGATGCAGATTCCATGTTCACAAGTATATTTCTTTATTTCTTTTTTCACACAACACACAAAGTCTCTTGACGCGCACTGCGGTCCTGAGCCGAATTCCCAGACTGGGTCTGCAGGTGGGTTAAATAGAAAAGTCTCACATGTGAGGAGTCAGGAGTAGCTCAGTGGTTAAGGCATTGCACTACGGTTTGAAAGGTCCCAGGTTCAAGTCCCACTACCACCAAGTTGTCCCTATTGGGCCCTTGAGCAAGTCCCTTAACCCCAACTGCTCAGATGTATAATGAGATAAAAATGCAAGTCGCTCTGGATAAGGGTGTCTGCCAAATGCCTAGATGTAGATGTGAGGAGAGAGATAACGAAAAAGAAGCACTTGCAAAGTCCATGCGACTAGTGGAGGATTTTCCTTTCCTCAAAGGATCCCACACCTGCAGACAACGCTCAGTCCTGGGAGTGAGAAGGGAAAAGTAGACACACGATTTAAACACAACATTTAGACACTACCGGGTGAAGATGTGAGACGTGCACAACAGTGAACCGACAAAGCCCTACGGGTTCGACTGGAATAAATAGTCAGACACACAAGGGAATCACAGGTGCTCGTGTTTAGTGCTTAAGTGCTGGTAGTACATACATAGACACACTAGGTGGGGACAAAGCATCAACTCAGTAATCCGGGGAACTTGATCTTATTTCTCTGAGCTGTGGAGGTACAGATGTTACAATAGTAATGTGGAGCTCACAGAAAAAAATGCCAGAGCTTGCAATACGCTTTAAGCACAAAGATATCCAGGGTGTGGCAGGTCCTGTACCAAGTTCCAAAAAGGGACTGACAATTTAGGGTGTCCTGGGTGAGGAACAATGTTCTTCCATGATCAAGAAGCTGAGCCATCAGTCAGCACAGCACATTGTAAAATGGTTCCAGGAGCTCCAGGAGCAAGGGCCTCTGATTGCCCTTCAGCTGAATCAGCTCTACATGGAGGTCAACAGGGAAACCTCCCACGCTGAGGTTTTTTGTTTCTTCAAATCATAACATAGTTGCCCATAGAAGCCACAGTCCTGATAGCAATGTTAGCTACTGGGTCCAGACCCAGGACCATGCAATGCTCCTTACCACACTGACAAAGACCTGTTCTGCCCGAGATATTCCTGGCACTGCCTGAGCCTTGCATGTTTTCACCTGAGCCCCACCCTGCACCATCATAGCCAGACACTTCACCGTCTATGCCTAGCCCATCACCACTCTGATGTTGAGGATATATTGCCACCTCCACCAGCTGGCTTGACGGATGTCACGTTTCCTCTACCAGTCAGTTTAAGGAACACATTTGTTCAACTGCCCCCTACGTTGGAAAGTTTCATGCTGGCACCTGCGACCGGTTTCCATGACATCATGGCTTTGTCACTGTGATGTTGATGTGTTATCACCTCCCGGGTTTGAGAGCATCATGCGAGCACAGCCACCTGGACTTCAGCTCATCGTGCCAGCAGTATACCTCCTGTTCGAAAGTATCATGAAGACATCATGTACAGTATACGTGTGTCTGTAAATGTGCTGCTACGGTTAACAGCCTTATATAAAGGATATTGAACTGAATTAAAATCCCTACAGTCATGTTAAACAGTACAATGGAAAGCCTTGTGAAAAGAGTGGAGACTCTTACAGCAGCAAAACACACGATCAACACTATATTAATGATCAACCAGCTATTATGGGTTTGAATTTCAAGGGTCTGTGTACTGGTTTCTTAAAAGGATCTAGCAGGTTTACACCAACAAGACCGTGTGTGCTGCAGGTCAGTGGTGTGTGTTCATTGAATTAAAAATGATGTGCAATACTCTGTCTATAAAGCACAGTGAAATCAATATTTAGAGATAATGTACTTACTGTAAACAATCAGTGCTTAAAACTATGCAAAGTTAAATGAAGGGGAACATTCTTTGTGGTAAGAAGGAAAGCTAGTGGCTACGTGCTAGTGAGAGTAGTTTTCATTAGCTATCTGCAGGTGAGAGTGATGTAACATCCTGAATATCATCTGTATTTTGTTCCAATCCTGCTGTGTCCAAACCAGATCTTATGTAAGATGTGCATGAATGACGGTCCTTACTGTATACTGAATCAATCCATTGCAGGGCACACACAATCACTCACACACACATGCTCACCCCCATTAACACACTATCTCCAATTTAGAAATGCTAGTTAGCTAGTACCCGGATAAAACCCACCAAGCACGGGGAGAACATGCAAACGTCATGCACACAGACCCCAAAGTGGGAATCGAACCCCGACCCTGGAGGTGCAAGGCAACAGAGCTAACCACTAAGTCAACTTGTCGCTGAATAAGTTCCTTCAGCACCAAAATGGAATTGAATAGAAAACCGCAGCTCCACCCGAGGTATTATTTTGACCAGGAGTGGATCTCACATGTCGACTAATATGTCTTGATCTCTATCTCAGGCGCTGTGGATCACGGATTAGTGCTGCGACCACATTTTAAGTCTTATACTGTAACATGGTTGTGTAAGCATATCATCTGTAATGTGTGTCGCATTTTAATATTTATTAAAATAAATAATACCCATTACTCTGGAACATGACCACATTACAGTACCTTTGCCCAGTGCCCACAGTCCATTATGCTCCCTCAATGATAAGTGATTTTCTTTAAGCTTAAGGCTCCAAACACTCCTAATGTTTAAATGATCTCCAATAACAACAATTATTAAAAATGACCCTTCTGAAACAGAGGAACGTCTTTGTTACTGATTGAAGGTGTACTCCCCCATAACTCTAGTTCACTTTTCTAATCAACCAGTGAAGCTAAAGTAAGTATTATGTGGAGCAGCCCTTTATACCCAAACCAGTTCCTTACATTATACAAACTAATTTAACTGATTTCTTATACAGCTGTGTTCAAAGAAAAAATGATGGAAATGAATGAAGCGATGCATGTGCCCACAGTCCGAGCCTCTGGAGGCAGTGTTCCGGAATGATCTGGTCAGGTCTAGACTCAGCCATGTTACGTGGCAATAAAATGAAGTCAGCTGATGACCTGAAGGAATGACCAAGTTATCACATCGATGGAGCTTTTCATCCCTGATAAAAACAAACAAACAAACAAACAAACAAACAACAACAACAAAAAAAACAGATTCCAGCACTCAGATTGTAAGAGAATGGTTTTGGGAGCATGAGGAATCATTTTCACACATGAACTAAACGTCTGGATCTTATCTCCTGGTCTTTAGAACATGCTGGAGACGACATTTTGGAATAATTCAATTCCTGCCTTTAATACATAAAGATCTCAGCCAAACACGAAATGAAATAAAAGATCTCAAAATCTTCTCAAAAAGCCTTGTGATTATAGACATTGATCATTGTTACACACACACAAACACGCACACACACGCAATCACACACGCACACAAACATACACACACAAACACACACACAGACACGCACACAAACGCACACACACACGCACACACAAACAAACACACAAACACACACACAAACACACACACACACACACACACACATACACACGCACACGCACACAAACACACACGCACACACACAAACACACACACGCACACAAATGCACACACACACACAAACACTCACACACACACGCAAACACACAAACACACACACATGCAAACGCACAAACACACACGCACACACAAACACAAACATACACACAAACACACACACACACACACGCATACACACACACACACACACACACACACACACAAACACACACACACACACACACA
>QMIH01001041.1:199945-213040 GCA_003987875.1 Clarias batrachus
ACACACACACACACACACGCATACACACACACACACACACACACACACACACACACACACACACACACACTGCCACAGCTGTCACAACACTACTACAGTGTGCTGTTTTGTGATGGTATTAAATGAAAAAAGAAAAGTAACTGAGAATTTAAAATGTCTGGATGTTACATGACATTAGTCAGCAGTTTACTGTCAGAAAATCAGTATTTTAACAACGTCTGTTCTTTTGTTCATTTAGTTGCTTCTATAGGATTTTAGTCAAGTCAAGTCCAGGAGGCTTTTATTGCCATTTCCATACACAGTTCAGTCCACAGTGACACGAAACAACGTTCCTTCAGGCTACATACATACAACATCAATAAACACCATCAATTAATCAAACTATCCACGTAGTTTACAAGAGACAGCAAAGGACAACATAAAGTGCAGGTGCACGTGTGCAAACAGTGCAATACTCTGTGGTAATGAGGTGATGAGTTGAGGTGGTGCAAGTCACTTATCTGTGAGATGATAGATGAACAAAAAGTAAACATTTCTTATTAAGGTCGCAGTGAAGAAACTTCATCAAGACTTCAGATGCAAATAACATTATTGTGCAAAAAAATGCTACAGTAGGTGTGAACAGTTAAGACTTCAATCAGAGTCCTGGTGAAGCCTGATCCCGTTGACATTGTTACCATTTTTTAATCCCTGGAATGGAAATGACAGAAATTTTACTCATCACAGACTCATTGTATTGTTTTTAATCACTCTAAACACAAGCCATGAATTTTATGCGATTTTAACAATGAATTAATGCCCCCCCCCTCCACTGTTATTCCTGCTGTTATACCCCTATCTCACCTGTGCAGTTTGACTATGCGAGAACCGACGCGCGGAAAGATGGAAACCTAATCACAGCGCCGAAACTGGCGGTGAATCATGAACCGTACTTACGGCCACCGCGTGAAACCGCGTAGGTGAAATAGGGGTATTACTGTATTAGTTAACAGATTATGGGCCAAACTTCACTGAGTGAAGATGGTAGAATAATTATAAAGGTCTTGAGTAAAACAACATGCATGAGGAAACACAAAGGAGTTTTCATCTTCTGCAGTGGAAAAGTACTCCAACCAGTTACTGTTATCAGAAAGTCCCCCCCCAACATGAAACACTAACATGCACATACATGAATGTTTTGTATGTGTGTGTGTGTGTGTGCACAGAGAGTTCATTTCTCATAGGTGTGTGTGCATTTAGAGTTTGTGTGTGTGGGTGTGTGTGGGCACATCTGTTAGAATTCTTTTATATAAATATAAAGGAGTTATTTCTTCTCTCTTGCTCTCTTCCTCATAGATCTGATATTAACTTGTTAAATCTTTCCTGATTTCTTGTTGCTATCTTTCTGTCTCCTCTTGCATCTGTTCCTAAAGGTGTGAACGCTCCCACGCTCACCTTCCCATTCTCTCTTTATGTCTCCCCCTTTGTCTCTCTATCTCTCTCTGTCCCCTTCCCCCTTCTCCCCCTAACTCGAACCAACATCTTGTGATTCGTCTCTGGACGGACACCTCTCTGTCTTCCTCTCCTCTGATTCTTCAGGATCTCACCAGGACATTAACAGTGGTATATGTTCTTTGTAATAACTAATGTCACAGGCATTTGGTCAAACATATATAAACCTCATCTTTTGCTGTTAATAAACAGAGATCTTTCTGACAGACACCGTGTGTGTGTGTGTTTGACTGAGCCTCTCCTGGCGCCAGAAAAACTCATCAAAGCACAGCATACAGACCAAACAACTCGCTTCTTCTACTACGAAACTTTAAAAACTTTACACATATGTAGTTGTTTGAGCAGTTCGTAGTATATATGTATAAGTGACTGTTTCATATATGTGTATGCAAGTATTTCATGTGTGTGTGCATAAGTGAAGTTTGATTTAAGCCCTATACAGCACCTCATAGTTTTCGTTCTTTCCTTTTGTGTTTGTGTTTTATGGACATCAAAGCTGGGGAAACCCACGGGAAGGCTAATGGAACACACAGTAGCATAGCACAGTACACTCATACATACACAAAATAAACAAAGAAGACACATTTATACAATTCACAACGAAACCACAACAAAACACATGCCCACTGACATTATTAATGCTCGACCCAGTTTCCCAGAACAATCAGTTATTTATAACACTAATAATGAGCTACCTCGGTTCAGGTGAGCACCCACATCACCTGACCGAGGTGCCTTCTGGGAAACTGAGTCGATAAACAATAAACTACAAAGCAAAAACAAACATGTGCACACAGTGACCTCTAGTGGTAGTCCCTTACAATTCTGAGCTTAAGAAGCTTCTGGTACATTAATTGATTCCATTTGTGTTAATAAAACAATCATATTAACAATTAATTGAGTTAATAAAAAATATGTTAATTTTTATTTATCTGAAACAGACAGAGTTTACGTGTTTCAATCTAAAGTATTGTGTGTCTAAGTGTGGGACGTCTGCTGCCTTACCTGTGCCACTTCCTGTGGATAATCTTCAAAAATTTCATCAGAAAATGCTAAATTTGCATCTAAAACTTGAATGTCAATGTATTATAAAATTAATATGATTTACCCCAAAATTACAGAGAAAAACTGTTTTAGCATGGACATTAACCTTAATTTAATGAGTTTCATATTTAATTACAATGTATTATAGTAATTTTATATAAAGTTGTACGTAATTTACAAAAACAGAAAAAACACAGTAAAAATAAAATGGTATTTTTACTGTTCATTTTTTTTCAGTATTAAAATAATCTTTAAAAAAAAACAGTCAACTTGATAATTTACAAATAATGTCTGTAATTTTACAGAGATTTGTATGTATTTTTTTTTTTTTAAAGGAAAAGTACTATGAAATTGTAAAGTTATAATCTGTTAATAAAGTCAGAAATCTGGTAGGATCTCTCTTAGGATCCCACTGACAGCAAGCCACAGAGCTCATAAATGTGTCGAGCTCGAACCGTAAATACTGATACAGTGAAACCTTGGATTGCGAGTAACTCGGTTTGCATGTGTTCCGCAAGTCGAGGTTTCACTGCATCTACATTTACAGGGAAGGCTGCTTGTATGCAACATCATCCAGAGACTGAAAGCAACAGGTGACAATTCAAGATGGCTACTGCTATTCCAAGACAAGAAGACTGTTCCTCAAAGATGTTTAAATGAGAATGGATGAGACAGTTCTACTGTTCCTGAACATAGTGAACCAGAACCAGTTATTCTCTCTAAGCCAGTCACTGACCATCTGTGTGCACAACGTCCAACTTCAAACTAACTTAACCTCAATCGGTCACTCTTAATGGCCACATTTGTAAATAAAGGCCGAGCTGCAGAGACACTGCATGTGCAGATTGCTTTGATCGTTGACTAAACACTGTGAAAAACACAAGGACACAGGTGTGATGTCTTTCCTCGATGGCAGCCAGTTTATTACTGAGTCCGCCAACCCGGGGAAAGTTTAACCTCTCACATAGTACTATCTACAGTGTGGTGGAAGTTCTGTAAATATTATAAGAACAAGTAATTCACACTCTGGGTAAGAGCAAAGTCACAAAGGTTTTATTTTAAACTTTTGCAGAAGGACCAGTCTCACACAGCAAACAATTGCAGCATGGAGAAAGCTGATCTCTTTCTCTCAGCTGTCCCATTTTATACACAAACATCTCTGAGAACATAATCAACGCCCCGTACATGAAGTTCCTACATTCAAACTCACAACTCTTTRTCTGACCCAGACCAGTTGTCCATACCTTATCATTTATTCAGGGACAATTACAATCAGGTTGTTTCTGTTTTATTCTCGGCCTTGTGTTTCTAAGCTTCAGCAAGTTTAAAGCTTCTATAGTATGCATGGCACAATTACAAATTAATACATAATTAAAATGTGATATTTCCATTACAATTTCCCCCTTTTGGCATTCTATGACAACTTAAACCTTTTAATTTCATGATTCCAAACAATACTAATAAAGCCGTACATTAGGTAATTTTCATCAGACCAACCTGTTTTTTTTTTTTAAACAACATCATCACTATAGCACTCTAATGCACACAGAGGACACTACAGCTGTTTTTATGAGGGAAAGACCCCTGACATAAAAGCATTTTTGAAAAATGTACCAATCTACTTAAATATATACTTCACAATTATCTAAAGATCTACATCATGACTTCTTCCATATCAGGATCTAAGTCACAATCAGGATTATAGTCACCTGAATTTAGAAATCTGTCAGAAGTCGGGTCATCCCAGTCATCGGTTGAGTCCGGTTTCTGAGTCCGGTTTCAGTTGTTTTATGCTCTTGTCAGTCTGTCATAACATTTGATATTTAACTGTGTTCAGAACTAGTCTTGTAGACATACAGGGTGTTATACAGAGACCTAACAAGATTAGAATCCCAATTGGTAGAACACTATAAACCAGCCAATAACCCCAGCCTCCCCACAACTGCGTTAACCATGAGATCCGAGACTCTACTTGGGGAGGTGTTTGCAAAGTCTTCTTCATGTGGTCTATGATGTTGCTGATATTTGGATGATTATCAGGTATATAGAAACAACAGGAGGTGTTTAAAACCTTACACACTCCACCTCTCTCGGCTAGTAAAATGTCCAAAGCCTGAATATTCTGAATCGTGATCTCTCTAACCTGCTTAAGTTCATCGGTGTTATTTTTAGTGTCAGTAACATGCATGCTAAACCATTTACCTTGTTTAGGGCTACTGTTGTCCCTCCACCAAGGTAGGAACTAGTCCATGGGTTTGCTAAAGTGTAACCTTGAAATTTAACAGGGACATCTCTTTTCTCTTCCATTCTCTGACATCCGCGGCTCCCACGGATCTTCTTTGTGTACTGACACACTAGGGGTTACATATGCAGGATAACATGGGCCTGTCCAATTGAAATACTAGGGTAAAGTCGCAGATGCGATTGACCCACACACCCAGAGACTGCTGCGTTTGGCCTCCCTGTTTGTTTGTAATATGCCGATATCTGCAGAATGGCCAGAATGGTGCTTATCGGTATAATACAAGATGTGTTGTCTGCATTTGCTTCTGCTGCTGTGACATTGTTAAGGGGCAGTGCTATCCAGCTCGAGGACATGGCATGGCATATCCAGCACGAGCCGTTGTGTATATCTGTCATATTATCAGCAACGTCTAATGATAGAGCACAACCCCAATTCCCAGCACATCTCCTAAGATTAGCGTTATGCCTTTTTATCATGCTGTCTCCTCTCTTTATTCTAGTTAAATGTATGTGGCTTGAGTTTACTAAATAGACTTTACCATGGCGGTTTCCCCCCAGGTCCTCAATAACGAGGCACGTCAGGGTTACAACTATTACTATTATCATTTCTAAAATTACACAGATTACTTTGGGGCGTTGTTGAAATTGATTTTTAATTTTTATGATCCAAATTTAAGCGGTCCACTCCAGCCAATTCAATGTCTGTAGTGTGAATAGTCTCAGTCACTGGTATTTTCTGTCCTCTAAAACAGTCTTCTATCTTGTCATTAGTTATAATATGTTCTTAACTTTAGTCTACTTTTACATGTTCCCATTTGTTATCTGTGCTACTGCTACAATGACACCTTACAATTTCCTCACGTGTTGGCTTCAAATGTAACTATGAGCTTGTTCTTGCAATGAATTTGAGTGGAAAGTCGTGGTTCTGCGATGTTCCTGTCACTCTAGTTGGTTCTTCTGACCCGTACACTTTGCGTGCAGATGAGGGTCTGTCGGGGTTTACAGGAGAGGTTACTAGCACTTCACTGCTCACCCTTGTTGATCTCTGAGGTTTTCTCTTAGGTTCTGGAACATATTTGGGGCGACTGGCATGTGTACCCACATCTCTGTTTCCACTACCTTGACTTCTGTGTGTGATGTTAGGAGCACTTTCAGCAGGCCTGTACTTAAGATAAAAACTGAGAGAGTTTTGCACAATAACACAACATTTCATCTTCACAATGTCTTTTTACTTTTTGTGTACTTTGGCATCATCTTAATTCCTTTACCTATGGTACAGTATATTATTAGTAACACAAATGCACATACTATTGCCTATTCCCCCTTTTGACACCCATGTGTCAACTTAGCATAGAAAGGAAATAGATTTTTAATACACATGGCTTGTGATTGGGGTCGTACCAAACCCCTTTTGTGAAAACACATCCCGTTTTTCTCCAGAATGTTTTTTCTACGGGAGTGGCTGTGCTCTGCAGCTCGTCAAGGTTAGCTGTGGGGGTGAGAGCATCAGACACACATACACACGTTATGGTTATAGGAAAGGGGAAGTTTGGCCACGGCCTTCGCTGCTGCATCTGTTTTTCTGAAATAGAATCTAATCTGTTAGTTGAGCATTACTGTACATTTACACTTTTAAAAGTTCATGTGCTATCACCACGTAGCAACCTCCTGTTAGCACCTGTTTCTGGATCACAAAATGTTGATCCATCCATGTTCATTTTATATCCGGATTCTGTAGTGGTGCTTACTGTTGATCAATCCTAGGGGAACAAAGTTGTTTAACAGTAGGCAAAGTAACAGTCGTGTTCTCCTCTGTCCTCTGAAGGAAAAAGAGTTACCAGAATTTAGCATTGTACTTTAATCACCCTGCTGCAAATAAGTGTGATGCTTTTCTATATAAATGATACTGAAAAGTCATGAGGAACTAGAAATGTCAAATTACTGTAACCCACTTTATATCTTTATTCTACACCTGCCTTCTCAGTTTCTGGTTCTGCACATAAACTCATGGGTGGTTCTGCTGCTACAGGATCTGATTTGGCTGAGAAGTGAGATACACATCTTTTTCCTTTTTCTTTTTCTTTTCATGCTTCTGTAGCAAGACTGAAATCATACAACCATTCTTTTCATCAACAGTTTTTGTAAAAGGCCTTTTAGTATTTGGAATGCCCAATGTTAAATTAGTTTGTAATGGCAAATTTAATCCAGTGAAAGATTATTCTTGCTTCTGGAGTTCAGCTAAGTGCACTGTGGGCCAGTAGACCCTTCCCAGGAGTGTACGGCTCACTGGGGCCTCGAGGATTGCATCGATCAAAAAACACTTATAATTTTATTTTTTTACTTTGGCATTCATTTCCCTTATTTGTCTTAGACTATTTTGGAATACTACTGTACTTGGATCCAAAGTTTTATCTTGTCCCAAAACAATTTGACCTAAAGACTTGACTTGGGCGAATTGTAGCTTTGATATGGCTTGCGTTATGACCTTGTTCTGCTGGTGTGTATTATGACAACAGCTTTCAATAAAGAATTAAACACTGGAATTATTTCAGTTAAGGACCTAGGTTTGTAGGACCTAAATTTTTTACTTTGAGGTGATCACCGCCAGTTCAGTTCCCTTAATCAAACCTACATCGTACTTGCCATTAGCCCATACACTTTAGTGAGTAATGATAAACGTAACTGTCATTAAAACAAAGAAAAGGTTTTGCATGATGATAATCTCATTTTCTGCCTGGCCAGGTCTTGTGATTGTATGTACTGTTATATATACAGTTCTTTTATACTTTATCACATAAATTAACAGCATTGCATCAGCATTTGTTTCTCTGTGGCTGTAATGTAATGTCAGATAAGAGGTTCATTCTCAATCACTCTCACTCATACCACATGTCACTCAAAGGCCCAATTTTTTTTTTTTTTTTACTCAGCCTTATTCCTTATAACCAATAACACATTATGGGTGTCCCTACTGTAATTAAGGAACATTAGTGTGACATTTTCTGATGTGCACACTGCTTATATCTACATTAACTACACATCTGAGCTTATCTTTAAGGTAATAAAATTACAGTAGATATGTGACATACAGTGTAATGTATTTACTGTATTATTTATCCATCATCGTAGCAGCTACTGAAATCACAGCAGAAGTGCAGAGCTTCCATTCATACACGTACAACAGGGGCAACAGATAACAAGAGTGAAACCCTCAGGCTCAATACTGGTTTAGTCTCAAGAGTTGTATACCTAATTTCACCCCACTAGATTTACTGGGTAGCAATAAAGCAGCAAAAAGTCCAAATGTAACATGTACACCTGGAAAAAGCCACACACTTGGCTTTGTGAAGCTTTCTTCAGCTGCATGTCCTGAAGTGCCTACAGAGTTCAGGAATCTGCCACTCTTTTTCACTAAATTGTCAAATTCACATGCTTTAATGACTGAATGATCTGCACAGAATCTACCAAAATGAATTTTGTTTGTCGTGGAGCTGCAATTCAATTGTTGGCATTTTGCTGATATACTTCAAGATCATACTTAACATATGTACTTACAGTGGATGTTTCTAAGAGAATTAATCACACAAGAATCACTGAAAAAGACAGAAAGCTTTTCTTCATTACGATCAGAGTAAGAAGTGGAAAAATTTTTTTGACTCACCCTCCCCGTCAGGCTGCATCACCTCAGTTCAGTCCCCTCCCACTGATCCTTCATCTTTTCTGCTATTCTCCCATCGTGATCTCTTCCTCTGTGTGCGCTTCCTCAACCTCAAGCAGATATGTTTGTCATGTCCATTCTCACTGGGAAGGCGTCTGTCAGTTTGCAATCAACACTGTGATCCACGTCACACACTCCTGATGATGTTGATTATTCCAGACAGAATTTCGTATCATGTACTTTTCTTCAGGCCAGTTGCCTGAGTTTTGTGAAAGTCCAGTTTAGACATGAGCAGTCCTCTGAGTTCATGTGAAGTCTAAATTTCTTAGTGTCCCCAACGTCCTCCAGCCTGTCCTGCGTCTGACAGCAATTTGTTGACCTGCTCTAGTTCTCCAGCTCCATGGTCTGTGCACGAGGGTTTTTCTTTCCATCCGACCCCGCCAGTCCGACAATGAGCATTTTCCCAGAGTCGGGTGATTCCTCGTCCTCGTCCAGGGGCTCACTGCTGAGTCGATTGTCCTGCTTCTGTTCCTTCTGTTTCTCCGATATACGATGACACCTGGTGAGGTCAGGAGCAGTAGGTTGTGGACATCTTCGATGTGGGCAGTCATCCAGGTCAGGATCTGTCTTAACACACGGGAGAAATTGTGAGATTTGACCTGTCCCTAACTGCATTGCTTTTCTGTCCCTAACACATGCTTCACACATCCACATCTCAAAAGCAGCTCAGTTATTAATAATTTCACATTTCCCCCTTTTTTTTCCCCTGGATTTCCACATTTCTCAAACATAATTTAGATGATATTTTTACCACAGGAACTCCACAAGATCTTTTGTTTTGTTTGCTGTTACCCATGATTTTTACTTGTCAAATTTACATGTGCCACTACCTCACAGTGAACTCTCACAGTCCTCTTGACTGTTACCTGTGCACCTTGCACACTGACTTGTTTTTGCCTCCGGAGGTCCTTACCTGAGCGCGTCCACTGCAGGGCCAGTTTTCATAAACCGACGAAACCCAGTACCCACTCTCTTCCTTTTTGTGCACCTTGCACTTTTTGGGTACTCACGGGCCCCTTACCCATGTGATAGATCCAAGTCTAAATCTATCTTCTTCACTGTGAGAAAGCGCACTTCTTACCTAATTAATGACAACTTAAAGAAAACATGTTCCTTACCACACGATTTTAGTTCTCATTCCGGTGTTGAGACACGGTGAATCCCCGGTCCTCTCACGCTCGATAGCCAACTAAGCATTTGAGATGAAGTGAAAAAGCCTTCAAGGTGTCAGCGCTTACGCCTCCCCGGGATTCCCCAATGCCTTCCTCAAACACGGAAAGTTGCCGACTTATATTGTGATGGCAATTCTGTAAATATTATAAGAACAAGTAATTCACACTCTGGGTAAGAGCAAAGTCACAAAGGWTTTATTTTAAACTTCTGCAGAAGGACCAGTCTCACACAGCAAACAATTGCAGCATGGAGAAAGGTGATCTCTTTCTCTCAGCTGTCCCATTTTATACACAATTCTCTGCTAACATAATCAATCAATGTACATGAAGTAACTACATTCAAACTCAACTCTTTATCTGACCCAGACCAGWTGTCCATACCTTATCATTTATTCAGGGACAATTACAATCAGGTTGTTTCTGTTTTATTCTCGGCCTTGTGTTTCTAAGCTTCAGCAGGTTTAAAGCTTCTATAGTCTGCATGGCACAATTACAAATTAATACATTAATACATTAAAATGTGATATTTCCATTACAACAGTGATGATGGAAACTTTATACACCATAATTATACACTGCTTGTCTTACTCTCTTAGCAGGAAGACATACTTACATTTAGCAGTTATTGGAGGAAGAATCTCCTTCAGGGCCTGGAAATCATTTTTTTTTTATTAGTTTAAATTTGGATTAAGACAGAAAATACAGAAAAATAATTAATAAACAGACCAACTAATGGCAGAAGCCCTGTCTTTGTTTAAGGCAGTGTGTATTGTATACAGTATGTGTTTCAGGCATTGTATTGTAAACAGGCATTGCATTTTTTTTGTATCACTCTAAACACAAGCCATGATTTTTATGCGATTTTAGCAATGAATAAATAAAACTAGTTATTGCATTATGTTTCAGGACATCCTTAATTTACCTTAATTTACCAGGGGATCATTAATTTATATTCTGCTGTGTTAATGTAATGGCTGATAAATGTATGTTGTCAAAGTATTTGTGGACATATAATTGGGACAAAACTTTAGGTACTAAAGGTAAATGAAAGATGTCTTGAAATATAATGCAATAACTATTAATGAATTTATTTATTTGACTATTCTACTGCTACCAGGCAAACAAGGTAAAAGCGTTAATGTAAAAAGTACATTCCTTTATTTGTTTTTGGACATCAAAATTCGTACAAAATTTTGTCATGTGTTATGTTTATACATACACAAAATACAGCTATACAATTGAAACTAAATATTAGAACAAACTCTTTTTGTTTTAGAGAAATAAATATTAACATATGTTTTTGCATTTATTAAATTTTAATTTTAAAATGTAATTTTTAAGTATTTTTTTATCACTTTCATCAAAGTCAGAAACATACACTATGTTTATTGTGTCTTTAAACAAAACTCCAAATGATTCCATTCTGAGCTTAAGAAGCTTCTGATAGATTAATTGATTCCATTTGAGTTAATAAAAAATCATATTAACAATTAATTGAAATGATACAAATATGTTAATTTTTATTGATCTGAAACAGAAAAAGTTTAGGTGTTTGAATGTTAAGTATTGTGTGTCTAAGTGTGGGACGTCTGCTGCCTTACCTGTGCCACTTCCTGTGGATAATCTTTTAAAATTTCATGAGAAAATGCTAAATTTGCATCTAAAACTTGAATGTCAAAGTATTATAAAATTAATATGATTTACCTCAAAATTACAAAGAAAAGCATAAATGTTTTAGCATGGACATTAACCTTTATTTAATGAGTTTCATAAAGTTGTACGTAATTTACAAAAACAGAAAAAACAGAGTAAAAATAAAATGGTATTTTTACTGTTAATTTTTTTTCAGTATTAAAATAATCTTTAAAAAACAGTCAACTTGATAATTTACAAATAATGTCTATAAGTTTACAGAGATTTGTATGTAGTTTTTTTTTAAATAAAAAAGTACTATAAAATTGTAAAGTTATAATATGTTAATAAAGTCAGAAATCTGGTAGGATCTCTCTTAGGATCCCACTGACAGCAAGCCACAGAGCTCATAAATGTGTCGAGCTCGAACCGTAAATACTGATACAGTGAAACCTTGGATTGCGAGTAACTCAGTTTGCGAGTGTTCCGCAAGTCGAGGTTTCACTGCATCTACATTTACAGGGAAGGCTGCTTGTATGCAACATCATCCAGAGACTGAAAACAACAGTTGACAATTAAAGATGGCTACTGCCATTGCAAGACAAGAGGACTGCTCCTCAAAGATGTTTAAATGAGGATGGATAAGACAGTTCTATTGTTCCTGAGGATTAGTGAACCAGAAAAACTTATTCTCTCTTAGCCAGTCACTGACCATCTGTGTGCACATAAAACATATTTTATTTTGTATATCTATCACGTGTTTCCAACCTGATAGATACACAAAGTACGACTATCCAACGTCCAACTTCAAACTAATTTAACCTCAATCGGTCACTTCTAATGGTCACATTTGTAAATAAAGTGCTTTGTAGAGTGCTTTGATTGTGTTAATGTTAAAAAAAAGAGATTGACAAAGCCTATAAAAATAATTAACACAAAACATGAAGTAAAAATAAAACACTTAAAATAAAAATTAAAAAAGTAAAAATAAAAGAAAGTGTTTGTGTGTGTGAATCTCAAGTAAGCTCCCGCCACCCACTTCACGTCTCACACAGGTACCCTTCCTCCACTTTCACACACACACACACAATGCAAACACTGTTTTATCAGAAAAAATAAGCAAGAAATCTCTCTAATCACACTCGACTGAGCGACACACTAACGGAGCCACTGCTGTAAAGTAAAAATAAAACAAAATAACCTGCACTTTAGCTTTGAAAAGCATTGCAGCAGAGCAGGGTGGGCAAACTGGGACGGGTCTGTGTGTGTGTGTGTGTGTGTGGCACGTTGTTCAATGACGCGCTCGCACACACAGACACAAAGCGCTGGCTGCTTCAGCAGAGAGAGAACACGGATTTTGCACCCTTCTAATGAGACTGGCATTGGCTTTATACGGTACATGCGCTGTATACACGCGTATACAGACACAAAATAAAATGTGTTTCACGCGCACACAGGTGGTCAGGGGGCAACGAAGAGAGAATAACTGGTTCTGGTTCACTCTGTTCAGGAACAGTAGAACTGTCTTATCCATGCTCATTTAAACATCTTTGAGTAGCAGTCCTCTTGTCTTGGAATAGCAGTAGCCATCTTGAATTGTCACCTGTTGCTTTCAGTCTCTGGATGATGTTGCATACAAGCAGCCTTCCCTGTAGATGCAGCGTCTTCACGTCACATTCACTACTACTGCAGCTTGCTGATGTGGATCGTTGACTAAACACTGTGAAAAACACAAGGACACAGGTGTGATGTCTTTCCTCGATGGCAGCCAGTTTATTACTGAGTCCGCCAACC